>JAQIWV010000228.1:0-10776 GCA_034696705.1 Isotomurus plumosus
GAAAATAAGGCATTATCACAGTCAAACTAGGTGAAAATTCCGGTTCAATCGACCGCCGGTTGAAAAATGATAAGTGTCTTTTACTGCTGCATCATCCTCTGGCAATCATCCTATGGTTTAGTAGTATCTGGTTTAGTACACTTCTGTCAGGGCTGCAGCTGAAGATCTAAAGTTTCTAAAGATTTATGCCTCTTCCTCTCTTCTATGTTTATGATTTGATAAGCTCGATATTTTAAATTAATTTATGTAAATATCATTAAAATTTGATCTTTAAAAAAATTTCTTGTACTATTTTGCAAGGAAAGTAAGTTTCAGTTTCAGTTTAACTTTTTATGTATATAGATTTGTTTATAG
Organism: Isotomurus plumosus; assembly: GCA_034696705.1. NCBI lineage: Eukaryota > Metazoa > Arthropoda > Collembola > Entomobryomorpha > Isotomidae > Isotomurus > Isotomurus plumosus. The sequence continues at coordinate 355 of JAQIWV010000228.1, forward strand.
ACATCATTGTCTGATTTTTTAAAACCTTATATAATTTAGATCTACAGTAATTTTTGACATCAATAAATATATTTATTAAAAGAATTAACTATACACAACACTTTAAAATAATTGTAGATTGAATATTAAAATGCCAAGTATTCTTTTTGTATTATTCTTCCTTAAGTTGATTTTTGTTGGAATGGGTTGCCCGAGAAGGTTTTTGAACAACAAGCTTCAAGAAGAGGTTTCCGAACATTGAGATAAAAGTGGCGTTCACTAAGATTGTGTAGATGAGAGTAACAGGGGTACGATGGCAGTACCTCGTTCCACTTACTTCATATTTATGTACAAAAATTAAGTAATGATATTTTAATAGATTCAGGTATTTGGATTAGAGCTGTGGGAATGTACTTACAATAATAATACGCTGAAATTATGCCGATCACGAAGCACACAAGCATTTGTGCGAACTGACATGTTGTGATGACCTTTGCTATTCCACGAGGAATCTTCACGCCAACTGCTTTCAGAGCGAAGTACGGGTACATGAGACTGAGAAACAAATTAATATGAAACAAATGTTAATTATTAGTATGAAGCTTGTTAGTTTTTGGAATGCAACTAAATAGCAAATACACATCCTCCTCCTCTCCTCACCTGTGAACCTAAAATAGAAATATATTAATTTAGTAACCTCAAGTTTAATAAACATAAGAATGCGTTATTTTTATGTGTATTTTTTTAAGATATAATATATTATGAAACGAGACTTACTCCAAAGTTAATGACGACCATGTATCGACCCACCGGCTCAAAGTAAGGGGCACAGACCCAACATCCAAACATTGTTACGACGTGATGATACCTACAAAAAATCACTTTGCAGGTTAGTATTTCATTAGTTAAGTCCATTAATTCTGACGAGAAGAAGAAGTATTTAAACTTACCATTGAACAGCTTCCACAGGTTTCTTTTTCAACACAACAAAAACGGTGTCAACTAAAAATGATAAAATAGTAAGATTAAATAGTCCTAAATAATTAACAATGAGCGGATATTTAGAAAAAGTTATGTAATAACCTAGCTCAGGGATTTTAGACAAGGAAAATATGACTGCATGGGTTGCGAATGTGTCCGTGAAGTTCCTGGTATTCGAACAGAATATTTTTAAATTATCCAACGGTTTAACTCACGATCTAAAAAGATATCAGGAGTATCAGGACATACGGAATGCAGATGGATTCGTAGAAACCAAACTCTCTTCCCACAAACTTCCAGAGTTCTGGAAACGTCCTTAGGAATCCAACAATAGATAAAATACCGATACTCAAATTCCAAAAGAAAAGACTCCACTTGAGATTTAAAGCTTTCTTGTTCTTCATGAAATCTTGGAGTCCAAACACGACTAGCAGATATGTTGCCGCAATTGCAGCTGCAATCGGCCAGTTAGAATAAAAAAAGGACTCAATGGTTATCACTGGGAAATTTTTTTCAAATTGGAATGACTGAGGAGTCTCCTGAGCGCACAATTTTTGTATCGAGATTAATTTGCTTAGCTTGGAGTCTGCCAAATCTTCCAATGCTGATGACAGATTAATTGCCGAAAATTTTTGGACTAACTCTAAATGACTTTCCTTTATCTCCATTTTGTTTAAGTTTTAAAAAATCTTAAGCTTCTAAATATTTTTCGCTTTTTTATTTATCTTTATTTCCAACTAGTCTCTCCACGAGTGACTTTGTAAGTTCCTTTCAGACATGGAAAGTGTATTTATGTGCTGAGGTTTTCGAGTGCTTGGCTAATACGTGAGAATCTATGAAATTGTGAGAATCCAAAATTACTTCAATTTAAAGTCTGGGATTTTAGTGTAATTTAGAGACAGGATCTTTATACATATCAGGCCATCCTTAATTAGAAATTTAACAATAACTCATTTCAAGGAAATTACTGGATTCCAATCTGAAATATCGATTCACTCTATCACCATAAGTTACCTTTATGATTTCAAAGTCCATTTTAAGGTTTTCCTGTCTGCTTAATTGAAAACTACTAAACTGAAAGTTCTTGCAAAAATTTCCACGCCTAAAATATTAAGAAGAGTTTAGCAATCACAAAAATCAAAGTGGCAGGAACAGAAATAATTGTATGAGTAATTTATAACAATTTGTTTCTGACTATTTCATGTACACAGAATTATTTGGGATTTATATACACGCTTGAGAATCCCAACAATCCCAACCCAATGACTAAATAAAGATATTGTTCACGTTAGTTAGAAAGAGAATACGATGAGAATCTTCCATTATCTGTCTATGTACTTATGGTTAATTGTGATAGGTGCAGTATTTCAGCTTAAATGGGTCATAAAAGTTAGTCGTTTCCGGACGGACAGACGGACAGAATCGCATTCCCTTAAAGTAGTAAACTGGTTAAACAAGGAACAGAAAAGCTCATAAGTTTATCAGGAGCTTTGAGATGATTGATCAATCTAAGGAAAAATTAATCAAATAAACTGGAAAGATTAGAGGAGCCCAGAGTTTGCTTTTAACAGGTTGCAAGTAAATTCACCACTTGCAATAAATAAGTCTTTAAGGAATCTCGTCACCTGAATTAAAATTTCATCTGTGTTTTCAATAATCTTTGTTTCGGATGATTTTGTGCCTGTGAATTTAAAACGTTTTTTAATTCCGTTTTTTGAAATTGCTTCTTCCCCTTTCGATGACTAATGACTCTATAATGTACTGATCTAATAATTTACAGCAGAACAGCGTAAATAGTAGAAGCTGTGGCCTTCAGGAAGAAGTACGCAAGTTGGAAATGAGAATAATAAATTAATGAAAATGTACACAATGATTAGAATTCAAACAAACCTTCTAGTTCAATCAGGTGGAAAGTTAGTTGTAGAATTTAATTTTAGTTTTAAAATTAGATTTATTGTAAACGAAGCTATAAAAGCATAAAAATGCAAAGTTCACTCATTTTTCCTGTAAACATTTTAAAACAAATTATTAGGTACTTTATAAATTAATGAAGCTCAAATGTCAAATGTAAATATTGTGTATTATTTATTTAATTAAAAAAATTTTCGCTAATCTTCAAAGATTAAAAAAATCCACTCCAATTTGTTCTACTTCTAGCAAAACATCTTTCCCAATTTCTCGAATAATTTCCACGGTACCATACACCCTTACTAAATCTTCTTTCAAAATCTCAATCCTTTGATCTCATTCTGCCAAAGTGTATGTACTTAATTAAGATCTTTTTATCAAGTGAAAATTATTTCGGAGATACTTTGGGGACATTTTTACATCTCTCTTATTGTCTCCATAACCTCCAGAAGCTCATCCGTGAACCAATTTCCAAAAATTTCCGAAAAGTTCTCCCAAATTCGACAATCAATCACAATTACAAAAGAGAACTTCACAATATGTTGTGGTTGTTGTCATTTACCTGTAATTAGGTTAACAATGAATTATTGCCAATTCCGCAAAATAACAGTGAATCCGGTTAAATTTTCCAAGGAAGTAAACGATTTTCCTATGGTTAAACTTTCCAATAAGTACAAAACACAATTCGTGTCTCTGAAGGTAATAAAAGAATACATTAAGTAAAGAAGGAATGACGAGTTTATGAGAAACGAGACTGGAGACAGGCAAGTTGTAACTTTACCGAGCACACACTCACGTTCGTAGAAAGGGTCATGGCCAATGTGTTTTAATGGCCAAGAAGTCTTCGAGTTTCCGTTGTAGAAGACGAATTGTTTAGGCTGAGAAAACAAATAAACGATTGAGACGAAAGGAGATTGCACAACACAAACACCAATATGTTACTTAAATATCGTTCGAAGGCAAATTATTTAATAAAAACTTCCTGCTAACTTGGCAGTGTTAACAAAATACTTGGAGGATTACGCAGGATGTTACACGCAGATTAGACAGTACATATTACCATTGAGCTATGCAAGTGCTTAGTTTGCTCTTACTCTAAATACATTCAAGTGCAAGCATAATGAAAATCCTTGAAAAGATATTGAGAGGCATATTGAGACTTATTTGATATTCATTGCAGTTGTGTTGATGAATCAAATTTATTCATTCGTTTATTACTTTGCTTGTGTAAAAGTCATAACAGTGAGTCTCTAATCTCGTGCTAATAATTTAATACAGTCTTATGCTTCTTTTCATGTCAGTACATTTATTTGAGTCTGCATGAGATTTATAGAAAAGAGTTCATACGTTATCTACAAAGTTAATAAAAGATTAAGCACAAAACGTTGTAAGCTTATAAAGCAGAATGAAAAGGACGAAACAAAGTAATTTGATATCTTGCTTATATGGAATGGTTTAAATATCTGGAATAAGATTAAGAGAGTAGTCAGGTAACAGTTGTATGAGCACGGATAAACAAAAGTCCAGAATGGTGTGAGTTTTTCTGTCCTGTCCGTGTCATCCTTCACTTTTAAACTAAATATGACGAAACTTTAATAACTAATAAAAAAAATATTTTCGTAACGCTATGATGAAAATTTGTCTTGAGAAGGACTTTACTTTTACTCAGTATAAGTTTATCATACGAAAAAGAAGTGGAAGATTTATACTTAAAACTTTTTCTTTCATTTCAAACTAACAGAGAACTGGAGAGACACAAGTGCAGACTTCATACATACAATTCATCATTCCAGATTCATGGGAATATTTTCAAAAGTGATGTAAGAGTCAACTCGCAAAAGACAATGAAACTTTAATCAGGAAATTTATTAATACTACAAATGAATAAGGAAACAGTAAATCAGTAAATGTAAAGGTAAATCAATTACATTACTACAGGAAAACGTAAATTATTAAAAGCATTATAACAAACATCGTTGACAACACAACAGTCACCTCGTTGCCCTGAAATACATACATTTTGAATTTATTGTTGGTTTTCCGGTGTGGAGTTGATTTGTTTATTATTTGGAGGTCCATATCTGAATTTTTCAATCTGTTTTAAAGTCAAAAATTGGACACAAAGGGTTAGCCCACGTATCGTATATTGTGTATAAAATATATTTAAATATACAACTTATTTACTTCAGTTTTTCAAAAACACTACTTTAAATTTTAGGAATTTAGAGTTTTACCGAATGTATTATTTAACATTTAAGTAATAGAAGTCAGAAAACTAGAGCCCTGTGGAGTATTCTGTAAAATAATCATTTTCGAGTCGTTCACCTGTGTGACTTTAATGCTAGTTTAGTGTTTACAGCAAATACAGGAAACAATAATAATATTATGTATTTTTAATTTTTGTTGTCCAAAGACACAAGAATGATTTTGGTTAAGTAGGTTGTCTTCAAAAGATGTGAATAGAACTCAAATAATTGAAGACTGAATTACATGAACTACAGACAGAATGCAGTAAGGTTATCGAGAACAAATGATAAGGAAGGACTTGCATTTGTAGGAAAGGGTTAAGACCAGAAAATTATTTCAAATTAGCATTTTTTTCAATTAAGAAAAGATAATATTGAGTGAGAGTTTGTGGACCTTATTCATGATGAAGTTATTCAAAGTAAATATGTTGATTGTTTGATTCTTGGACTTACTTGACACAATTTTAGAAATTTATTTGGAGTTTGATTTGTTCAAAAAGTTTTTTCAATGGAAGTAAATAACTTTAAAGAATATATAAGCTCTAGATCTACCTGAAATTCATATTCCTTCTAAGCTCACAGTAGGTGTCAATTACTAGAAACTTCTCAATGACTGAAAAAGTTTATCCCTAAATACTCCAACTGCTCGAGATGATCTTTCCCTATTTCTCTCATAATATCCAAAGAACCATAAGCCCTTATCAAGTTCTCCTTCATTCTTGGAATCCACTTCAAAATCTCCTCACGTTTTCCAAGTTGTATGTAACAGTACAGCAGTTGTTCTTCCACTAAAAATATTGTATGAATGGCATCCGAGTAGCTTAATGTCTTTCGAGTGGTTTCCAATACTTCTGCACACTCAGCAAACAATTCCTTCCTAAAGAATAACTGAGTAAGACAATTGTAAATCCGTCCGTCTCTGAGCTTCGCATTCATCGACAAGTTGTTCACTCGGAGAGTTGCAATGCGTCTAAACTTGTTCATTACCGAACTCAAATCAAAGTCATTGGGATTTAAGGAATCCAGCTCGTTTGTCATAAAATCCAATGCCGCTTGGACTTCAAGTTTTGACTCCTCACTTTCCTTCTCTTTGAATTCACACAAACGACATTTGCACTCGAAGTTTCTGAGTTCCCAGTTGTCAGCTCGTTTGTCGTTTGCAGGGCAAAAGTACTTCATAGTAAGTTCCTGTCCTTTGGAAATCCAGTCGACAGCTCGAACCATCATGACATCTCCGTAGAATTGGAGTTGGACATTTGCATCAATACAGTCGTTATTGAAATACGAAGCATCCAACCAAATTCCAAAGAACACAGGTCTGTTGACGTTGTTTTGAAAGTTGTTTGTTTTCAACCTTAAGTCAACTTCCTGTAACTCCGAGCGAAACTCATCCCGGGTTTTTGGGTTTCTCCAGACCCAAGTTGAAGGAGGAGCTTCGGGTCTAGCTCCAGTCGCCAGTCTCCCAAACTCCTTCCGGAGGTCTTCATCCGGGTACTCCAGCTTCTCATGAACAGCTTCCCTCAATTTATATTCCTGCTGGAAAGGATCTTTCTCTTCAAAAACTACGGCGAAGGCTTTTGTGACCATAACAAGTTGTCCAGGATGAATTTGTGCCGTTGCTATGTACCCAAGACCTTTACCAGGAATTGGAACAATTTCAATTGGACCGATGAATTCCCCGATTTCATGGCATTTGCCATTCGGAAGTCTCAGCATCTCAACCATGTCGTACTCTCCTGAGGATTGTTTCAGAAACTTCTGGGACTTCTTTTCCAGGTCTTTATAAAATGGAGTTTGAAGTTTAGCCTTGGATACTTTTGTGCGGAGGACTTCCTGTGCTTCTTCGTATCTTCGGAGTCCCCAGAGGGCCTGCATTTTTCTAACGATGGACTTTTCGTGTGAAGAGTCGAGTTGAAGGACAGTCTCGCAATCCAGGAGAGCCAATTGGTGCATTCCGACCTTCAGGTAGGCGAGAGATCTGTTGCAGAGAATATCTTTGTCAACTGGATTTATCTCTTCCAGCATCTGCGTGTACAATTTGATAGCTGAGCCGAAGTTCCCCATTTTGAATTCTTCGTTAGCTAATCTGTGCAGTGTTGCTTTCTTCACAGCAATTGATACAAAAGCCATGTCTGTAAATTGAAATTAAAATTAATAAACAAATTTCTAAGCCCAATGTAACTTAAGATTCGATTTTAAAATATTTTATTTTTTTCTGTTTTAATAATATACGGAAGCGTGAAAACAAGAAATAGTTTAAAACAGTTTGTTTAAACTCCAGAAAAAAACAATTATATTCCGTTATAAAGTAGAAGCTGTATGAGGAATGAATTAAATTAAAAGATGCGTTGTATTATCTGTGCCTGTAAGTTGTCAAGGGTTTATCTTAGCACTACTCGAAATCTAGCAAAAATTTGTTCTTTTCTTGTATCCAGCGATGAAAATTCGTGTTTATCTGAATTGATTGTGTAGATATTAATCAAAATCTAACTGGATGTTGCTGGTTGGATGAGCTAAACATAAATTAGAACTGTCTTGAGAAAGGAGACTGGAGACAGTCGAGTCGCAATTGGATTGATATCACAAGTCAGAATGCGTGACTCATACTTCTTGTGAACTTACATGGCTAGTGAATTATATTTTTTAATTCCACAGTAGACGTCTTTCAGTTTAGAGCATAGTTAAATAATATGGTATAAGATTGTGAAGCAGATCCAAGATCAACTTACTCATAGCTTCTTCAAGCTCACATGCACTTACTTTAATTACACAATTTATTTAGGAGTTTGCAAATAAAGTGCAAACTAAAGGTTTGTGTGTGTGTGTTTGTAAAACTATTTTTAATGAACTATTAGAGACCTATATCGTATGGAAAAGTAGTATATGGGAAAACAACACTGGTTTTTACTTATAACACGACGACAACGACGAGACTCATAAATGTGGTAAGACACTTTCGATTTTTGTTGTTAATATCATTAACAAATCTGATATTATTATCTCAATAAAATAAAACATTTGCACAAGTGCAATTAAGGTTAAGTAAATCTTCTATTGTATCACAAATATTCTTTTTAAGTCAAATTGTAATTTTATTCCAGTTAGTGTGTAGACAAATCAATTTTGTTATTAATGAAGACTGGCTCAAATGTTAAATTTATATTTATAATTCATAAAGTTGTGAAGAACGTGTAGAAACGTAATTTATTTTTAAGTTTATTAGGCAAAGCGGAAAAAAGTGAAATGCCTAGTAGCAATATTGACATATATATGACAATCATATTTTTAGAAATAAGCAAGATGAGCTACTTAACGTAGTTGTTCAAGTTTTCATATTTAGAAAAGATACAAATACTATGTAACCAATCTTAAAGAGTATGGCATTAATAAATCACTTTTTGCTTGTCATTTAATAAAATTCGATAATCAAAGACACAAGTGATAAGAATTGACTCATATTTCTGGGATATCATCATGTCTAGTGAATTTTAATGGCTACAAAGTCACATTGGGAACTCGGCTGTTCGTGACAGAAGAGGAATTCTTTGAACTGAAAAAAGAAATGGTCGAGTCTGACAAAAGACGACAGGAGATTGTGCACAGGGAAAACGATTAAGTTAAGTAGAGTGTAAATGGGTTTCTGGTTCTTATTTCTGGAGCTGAAATTGTCTGCTGACAGTATCAACTTTACTTGAATAGTATTGTATTTATGTGTGTAGAAATACTTTTTTAATAGAGTCTCTCCAAATCACAATATAAAAAAGATGTTTACAGAAAGTCTATATCATGCGGACACATCTATCTAACCATACATGACTGTTGCTGGGAATATATTAATATTTATCCTTAAAATAGAGTACATACACGGTCACATATTCTTCTGCAGTCTCTCGCAGTAACTCAAGTGTATTAATATTTTTTATACATCAGTGTAACTTATAACAGCGCTGCTGTGTTGTATCACAGAGTAAATATAAAGAATGTAACGTAGTGATATGACTTAACGAAAGGCAAGTTCAACTCACGGATAACATTAATTCAGTTTGGTCACTCCAAAAAGTCCTAAGATCGTTTGCAATGGCAGGTGTGGAGCACAAAGTGACACGAGACTTTAAACGTTTCAATGAGCACTATTCCATCTGATATGTCATAAATGTCATAATACAATAAGTGAAAAAAGATCTCACTTGTCATTATAGACTCCCAATTAATGACGCAGAACTACAAAGTATTTGCGGATGATCTTTGTGTATAAAAGTTTTCATTTAATTGTGAGTCACATGATGTCTTCACTGTTTTCCAGAATCTGCTGCTGCATGTTGGCAGTGAATTATCAAAATGCCGCCGAATATCAGTTCGGAACTAAGAGTTGACTAGTAATGAAAACATTAAACTACAAATTCAAATAATTAAAAAAATAGTTCTCACTTGCATTATCAGTAGACAGTAGAAAACTGTTTATAAATAATAAGTGTAATAAAGTATAAATAAATATGTAACAATACAATGTATACAACAAGGAGATCGATATATAATTCCCAGCGTATTGTTTTAAATAAGAATTTTCCTGAATAAAGACTTGACACTCTAAGGTTCACAGTAAACCTTAAGACAGTATTCATTTATAAAGAATTCGAGTTTTTTTAGCCTTGATAATTTTCAAAAACATTTAAAATATATATATTTCAGATTTAAAATAGCATTGGTTACTTATTTATACTTTCATTTAATCTTAAACTTAACCCAAAAATAATTAACGGAGTTGCCTTGCACGTAAAATTCTTAAGGCATAGGTATTTTTTTGAATAAATAACAATTATTAATTTGTAGACTTCCATACGTATCCGTTTTAAGATTTTCAATATGGAGGCAAGGGATTTATGGATTCCAAAAACAATTGTTCTTCCACTGAAAAAATTTTATGCATGGCTTCCGAGTAGCTTAATGTCTCTCGAGTGCTTTACAATACTTCCGCATACTCAGAAAATAATCCTTTCCCAAAGAATAACTGTGTAAGACAATTGTAAATCCGTCCGTCCCTGAGCTTCGCACCCATCAGTTTGCTCGGAGACTTGCAATGCGTCTGAACTTGTTCATTAGCAAACTCAAATCCAAGTCACCGGGATTAAAGGTGTCCAACTCACCTGAATCCAACGCTCCCTTGACTTCAACATTTGACTCCTCCCTCACCTTCCTTCTCTTTAAATTCACAAAGACGACATTTGCACTCTGGAAAGAGTGTATTTACTTTCTCACTTGATTTAGAAAGCAGAAAAATGTTTACTACAATTTTAGAGAGCGTGAAGAA
>JAQIWV010000229.1:0-10742 GCA_034696705.1 Isotomurus plumosus
CAAGAACACCCCACTTAAATCACTTAAAATTACAAGTTTTATACACCAAACAGAATTTGGGCGTGACCCCTGAAAGATAAGACCTTTCTATAGTGGAGCACTCGTAAATTGTTCAATTTCTATTCAACAAGAAAAATTCGGGCGTGACCCGTGGGCGAATAGACCTTTTCGATGATGCCACAACCTTAAATCACTTAACTTCTTTATCACTAAAGAAAATTCGGGCGTGACCCGTGGACAAAAATGACTATTCTACACACTGAATACTCTTTTTCTTATCAATTAGACACTTATTGGACTAACCTGTGTATAATAATACTAATATACTAACTGAATTTCTATTTTAATTCCTAAAAACCCGTGATCAATTGAGTATCCACTCAATTCGACTAAAAAGCCTCAAGAGAACCAATTTAAGGTCGCCACTTCTGTAGAGATAAATCTACCTTTTTGCCCTGTTACGCAATGAAATGAATAATGCTATCCAAGCTCGATTTCTATTGAGGTTAATTAAGGAAAGGATGCACGGGTTTTTTACTACTGAGGGTTATGTCGAACGGAATTGTCTGGGTTTTATTCTGAAGAAAAGAATATCTCGAATATAAAGATGATTTTAGGAGGAGAGTGAAGCTTCCTCCTTCGCTAATCTATTCTCTAAATTAAATCTCTAAATATGTGTTAATAATCCGAAACGATAAATCTCTATAACTCCTTCTGACTCCGTTAATTGGGGTTGGAGGAGTTAGGAGGATTTCAATTAGGAGGAAGTATCTTTCGCTCCCTAAAAGAAGGTTCCTCTAACTCCAAGGGAAGTTAGTATTATTTACCGTAAGTTTTTGATCACTATCAACGCCGAAAATCCTTCCTTCGCGTCGAATTCTCCGACTTGGCGACGAAATGATCAGCAGGAATCGCCGTATGGAGAGGTTGGCACTTCCTTCCTTCTGGGAACGGGGTTGGAGATAAAATATAATTTTATCTCCACCAAACACAGCTAAATGTACACAATTAATAATATATTTCTTGCATGTATAATATATTTCTAACACCTTTTAATACACTAACTAACTAAATATAATCTTACCCTAAATAGGCAACAAAAGACAATCGGTTTAAAACCGGAAGATTGTCTTCAACACGAAGAAACTTTTCGAACAATATGGATCCGTCTAGGTAAGAGAAACAAACAACAATGTCTCTTACTTGGGCGGATTCAGCCTCACCAGGGGATTCACCTGGCCGAGGCCGCATTCCTGCCTTCCGAGGAGAGACGAAGACGAAAGTCTTCTCTCTCTCTCATTAACATATTCTTCCCTTAAAATAAATTCTTTACATCCACGCAGCCTCGGAGAAGGAGTCAGGATGCAACTAATTAATTAAGCTTAAGCCACCAAGAATATACTTATTATAATGAACTTATAATAAACACTGAAAGGACTTAGCTCAAATAACAATAACTTCACTTACAATATTCGCAATAGTGTAAAACAAAAGACTCAAATATTACTCAAAATCTGTAAAGTAAATGTACCAATTTAATCAGAATCCGCAGAGAAATACACTGATTCATTATCTTCCATAGACATGTCAAAATCATCCCCCGTAAGATCAATTATTTCAATCCCGTTATTGGAAATACTATCAGAGACATGATTAGAAACAGCAACAGACTCTAACTCAGTAAAAGGGACGTCAGGAAACTCATTGAAATAATCGACATACTCATCAATGTAAGTTTGAACGCACCTACCACACAGACAAAAAGGGTTGGAAACAATCTCGTGATGCAAGAAATCATAATAACGAGAATCAATATTATGTTGACGCAAATGCAAAGGTTCAACAGGAAAAATGTTCGAAACATCACGATGAACTACTGCTTCTGTAGGATTCGAATAAATAACAGAACGATTTTGAGGGTTTGAAACATCAAAAGTTACTGACAGAGAGCTTGGACTGTACAGGGATTCCTGAAAAACGTCTCCAACGACTTGTTCAGAAATAAAGACAGGATAACACGCGTTATTTCCTGTATCCCGGTTAATAAGACCTTGAAATTCCCGGAGAATAGCAACACGAAAGGATGGCATTTCCGATCTGCTTGCTTGTCCTCCTGGACTGGCCCAATGTAACCCGTCACCAGACATTCTATTCATCAAAATTAATAATCATTTATTCAAGATATTAATTGAATGAAATTATAACCCAAGGAGTCATGGAGAAATAGAGACCTCATAATTACTTAATAAATCTAATAGGTGACCCAGAAAGATCGAACACGTAAATTGTCTTCTGATAAATTAATAACTATATTAACTATGGACAACAAACGTGACAATGACCACAAAAACTCGAAGAATTAAGAGGAAGACTTCTTTGAACGAAAGTATTTACGAATGAGGTCTTGCAACCGCCGCTTAACACCCCGGTTCTTGAAATACGGCACTCGAGGTTTACCCTCAGCAACCAACTGGTCATTCTTCCTAGTAAACTTACGCAACCAGTTCTGCCTACGTCTATAATTGACCAAAGTCTTCCCAGTACGCACATTAATCAGATTAGAGTGGTTAATTTCATTTGGATTACAATAGTAATCATTAACAAATTCAACCTGAATATCATCTGGAGTGAGGTCCATTGGACTCACCTCCCAATCATCTTCTTTATCTCTACGATTACTAGTAACTGTGGGAATTGGCAACTCTTCTAGTATTACTTCAGCCTCAGGAACTGGAGAAATATGACGATCAATTAAAGAGAGCAAATTCTCTTGCAAACATAATGGCCAGAACTTAGAATCAGGAAACAAAGAGTTTAAACTACTAATGGAAGTTGGCATTGACCGAGTAATCAAGCCAAGTTTTGCTTTCGGAAGAAAGTTATTAACTGAATTATCTAGTTCAACACAAAGAGAATTCCGCCAATCAACAATTTTAGTCAAAAGAAACTTTTGATCATCTGAATTAAAGATTGAAATCTGGTCATTACGAACTGACTTTAAAATTTCGTTGAAAAGGGCTGTAATGCTAGAAGATTTTGGAACCGAATACAACTTCAGTACACTTTTCCGAGAACGCTCAAAGACACAATTCTCAATTGCAACCAACGGTATTAATTTATACCAAAGCTGAAGAACCAACACAGCATCATGTGCAGCGTAATTGATAAGATCTCGATGAAGGGGTCGAACACGCCAATCTGCCTTCTGAGGGAGCTTATCGATCTCTTCATCAAGGTATTCCTTAACCAAGTTCTTGAGACTTACTTGGTACACACTGGGGTTAATAAAGTAATACAACTCCTGAATATCAATCACTGCGGTACAATACAAATGAAAATCTCTCTGCAACTCGGTTACGTCACCAGCATCCAACACTAGCTTAAGAATAGCCGAATTAGAAAAGATTGGACCAAGAACTTCCTCAATTTGATCAAATAAAGCAATACAGTCAATGACGTAAACTGTCTCATAAGTAGCAATTTGTAAGAGACAAATCATTCCCAAATAACTGAAATCAGTATGACTTTCCGTATCAAAAGCAATAACGATCTGTTTGTTAAGATCTAAAGCCATGGTAACCAACTCCTCTTTATGCTCTACAAAGACTATCGAAGGAAAAGATGGAACTGGAAGAGTCACACACATTTCAGCACTAATTTTCCATTCTTGAACCGTGTTTACATGAGGATGCTGGGTGACGCAATCAAAAGGAAAATCATTAAGTTCCCTACGATACTGGAAGAATTTAGGATTAATTTCCTGCGGAGTCAACTCAGCTGTTCCCCATTTTGCATAAGCAAGTCTCTTCTCTTCATGAAATGTGAGCGATCCGTTTTTACTGTACAACAACAAAAGGCTTTACATTAATTACAGTCTATTTACAAAACCCAACACCATAATGAATTTTACATATTTATGTGTAATACACTAAACAATTATAATTAACTCATGAAAAAATGCTCTGATCCCTACAAGGATTTAAGGGGAGAAAAGGATATTAAGGGTTGAATCAACTGCTTCTTCGCGTTGCACTACTGACATAGACGACCCACGATTCTGAATTTCGTCAACAAATGTCTTTAAATTCTCAGGAACTTCTTTATCGCTAAGATTGTTCTCAGGAGAAACCAAGTCAACCTCTCCATGAAACATCGTATCCAATGTGTCATCATCGTCATAGTCCTCAAATTCTGACTCCTTGTCCTCTTCATCTTCAGATTCAGTAACGGATGCTTCTGTAGGAAGCGGTATTGAGGCTTCCGAAGACTTGTAGACTTCCACAGGGACATGATCAAAGTCCAAGCCAGATTCAGCTTCATCCATTGCCGAATGTAGCTCTGAAGGATTATCAATTTCCATGCCTTTTGGTCGCATAGCCGTGTTTCTGACAACAATTGAGAGATCTTTGCAATTTGGTGGTGTAGGCTTCTTAAAGTGTGAAGAGGCATAGCGCTGCAGCAACATTAAGCATGGGATGGTTGATTGAGGTTCAGGACGTTCTGGTCGCAATTTGGGAATTTTAATTTCTAAATCCTTTGGACAAACACCTGGAGCAATAGGTTTCAAAGTATTTGCTGTAGAAATGGAAGAACTGGCAGAAGTTAATTCGTGAGCTTTCAATCGAAGATTTTGATTACGCTCAATCATCATTTTCAAACAATCCAAGAAACCTTGATTGTAGTCGGACTTCCGTTTCTGAATTTCATACTCGAAAAACCTCTGCTTCCTTTGCTTGGCAACTTCTATTGCTTTTGCCCGTCTCTTGTGAGCAACAACTGGAAACTCTTTGATCTTTTCTTGAACTTCGGGTAAGCGAAATGGATTAGCGGCAGACTTACGACGAATTTCACGCGTTACCTCTATTTCGGATGAAAAAGACTCTGGTGAATTAATCGGAATAAGACTGTCGTTGATCGTTGGTGTATATGGGACTAAGGCAGTTGAAAAGTCAATTTCAGGTGATATTGTTGTCGAAAAATCAGAGAAATCAGGACAGAATTGATTGATAACAACTTCCGGCTGGTCCATCGGGGAAAAGAACCTCTTATGGAACAATTCGTGGAACTGGGAATCGAGAGGATATTTGGGTATTTTAAGAGGAGACAAGGAAAAACATCGCGAAAGATCTCTAAAGACTGACTCCTCGTGTGGGTTATCGTAAGAAACAGTACGGGAAGAAGGATCAGAGACATTTACAGTGACTTTAAGTAACTTTGGACAATATTTAGAAGGAACAAATTCTTCATAAGCAGTAAACTCAGATTCGAATACTGGTAAGCACGCTAGATTATCCCTTTCACTCTTTTTACACATATGCATATACCGTTGGGTGGTTCTCGCAGCCGACAGTATCTTCGGGTTACTCCGAGAACTCTTGGTACGTTCCGCAGGAGGAGGTTGATCCATTACTGCGAAAAATAAGGCACGATATCATTAATATGTACCTTACGTATCACTTGCCCCGAGGAGTCATGAAGGAGATGATAGACACTTCTTGAGATTTTCTCAGTTACTGTGTAAGGCCCATCATACTTAGGAGCTAACTTAGCACTAAAACCAGCACTTGCTTTACTAAGAAAATGAGTTTTATGCATAACTCGGTCTCCTACTTCAAACTCCCGTAATTTAGTCTTTGAAATATACCCACGCAGACTAACCTCTTGACTACTAGCTATATTTTCTCTTGCAATGTTATGAATTAGAGACATTAATGGAGTTAACTCAGAAACCTCCGAAGAAGATAATGGAGAACCTATAAAATTATCTAATGGTCTCCGCATTTCTCTACCAGTATTAAGGTACGCTGGTGTGAATTTGGTACTGTCATTCACAGCTGTACGTTGAGCAAATGCTATCTCATTAAGGTTTTTGTCCCAATCCTTACAAGACTCAATATAAGAAACTATCATTGTTTTTAACGTTCGATTGTAACGCTCAGTCATGTTTGATTGTGCGTGGTAAGCCGAAATGAAAAAGGGCGAAATCCCATTACCACTACACCATTCCTGGTATTTCTTTGAAGTAAACTGCGTTCCGTTGTCAGAAACTATCGTTCGAAAAACACCATGGCGACAGCAAACTTCCCACAGCTTTTCGATAACTTTCTGCGAATCAGGCGACTTAAGCGCAAACAACTCACAGTATTTTGTGAATCCACAGACGACTACCATCAAATGCGTATTTTGTTTAGCCGTTCTAGGATAAGGACCCATTAAATCTACAAATACCAAGTCCCAAGGGGCTTCGGGTTGAAAAGACGACGGAGGAACAAGAGGAATTGTACGACTCTTCACTTGCTGACACACTTGACACTTTGTCACGTAATCAACTACATCTTTACGCATATTCATCCAATAGAAGAGTTCCTCAGCTCTCTTAAAAGTCTTTCTAATACCCATGTGACCCGCTGACGTTTCGTCATGTAATTGGTGGAGAATGGAAGGAATAAGCGAATTTGGGAGCCAAATACGCCAGTATTTACCTTCGTCCTCCCAAACTTTACCCTTTGGACCCACGTATCTCATAAGAACCCCATCATCCATTAAATATGCTCTATCAGCTATTATTCTAAGCTTTTCTAATTTAATGGTGTCAAAACTGTCAACTTCATTAAGCAGGAACTTGCGAACTTCGCTTAGCAGTAACTGCTTCTTCTGCTCATCAACGATTACTTCACGACCACCTGGACTCTCTAATTCAATGAGTTGAGCTTCCTCAGCTCTGCTCAAGGCATCAGGGACTCTCATTATTTGGCTAGTGCCCGGTTTATGTCGAATTTCATAATTCAACCCCTGCAACTGCAATAACCATCTTGCCAAACGTCCCTGAGGTTCTTTCATCCTCTGAAGCCACATTATTGCCGAATGATCTGTTTCTAGAATGAAATTCGTATATTCTATAAAACCAGAAAATTTGCGAACTGCCCAATGAACTGCTAACAACTCCTGCTCGGAGGTTGTGTAATTTTTCTCAGCCTTATTCAATATCCTCGATGCAAACCAAATTGGATATCTGACTCCATCTTTCTCTTGTGACAAAACCGCTCCTAGTCCGACTTTGGAAGCATCCGTCGTAATAATGAAAGGTTGAGACAAATTCGGCAGATGAAGTTCCGTTAATTGAGTAATGGACTCGCAAAGCTTTTTAAACGCCTCTTGACACTCATCAGTCCATTTGAATTTGACATCTTTCTTTGTCAGTTCACTTAAAGGCTTGGCAATAATCGACATGTGAGGAATAAATCTCCTATAGAAACCAATCAACCCTAAGAACCTTTCTATCTTCTTAGCTGATAAAGGAACTGGATAATTATTAATACACGACACTTTCTCAGGGTTAGCATAAATTTTCCCATTCTCAATAACGAAACCAAGAAACTTAAGACGTGTACGGCAGAGTTGAACCTTTTTGGGATGCAACGTAAGACCAGCGTCTCGAAGACGTGTAAGAACCAAAGTGAGATGTTCCAGATGTTCCTCAAACGTTTTGGAAAATACTCCAACATCATCGAAATAGCCGAAGCAGCAAACCCACTTCAATTCACCCAAAACTACATCAACAGTTCTTTGGAACGTAGCTGGAGAATTTGACAAACCCATAGGGACTCTGTTAAACTGAAAGTGACCCCTGTGACAAACAAATGCCGTCTTCTGCTTATCTTCTTCTGCGATTTCAATTTGGTAGAAACCTTTCGACAAATCAAACAGTCTCAATACTTGCACTCTCCTGTGGTGGTCTTGAGCTTTTTTGAGCCTTTCTTTTTCTGTCAATGTTCTTGCTCGTCTTCCGAGGTCTCCGAAGATCTCCGGCGTCGTTTGGATCCTGATCGATCTCTTTGAGTAGCATTGGCTTTTTTGTTCAATTTTTCGGCCCGCTCAGACGCTTTCCTTGCAGCCTCAGCAGTACGTCTTGCCTCCGCCTTGGCCTTTTGCACTTCCATATAAGTTCGTTGGTTTCTTGCTCGCGCTGCTTTTTTCCCTGTTTCAGTCAGTTTGGGGTGCATCGTGTTTTTTACGGCCGTCTTAAACTTCGTATAATTCCTGTTGATTTTCCCGTCAATGGAATCCAGCGGGCTGTTCCCAAATATCGCTGGCATCGCAAAACTGGGATGTTCGCGAATAATGTGTAGTCTCATGTTTGCTAGACTGGAAGTCTGAAACGAAGTTTCTTCATCGTCCCCACTCGAGCAACCTTGAACTGGACAGAACAATCCAAGTCCTCCAATGACGTGGACTGAATCCAAATGTTTTCGGAATTTATAAACGTTCCGACAATTGGTATCACATAATCCACAGGTGTTCTTCGATTGTTGCAAATTCATATTCTTTCGAACTTTCTCGTTCATCGAATGAAGCTTAGCCATTTTGCGGGTAGGGAACTTCCTAACCTGCAGGTCAACATGAGTTCCGCATTTTTTTTGTAGCCTAAAATGCATACAAAATATATATAATTATCCATATATTACGATTCACGTTGAACAAAAACAATTGACATACGCATGTAGGTGGTGACGAGAATCTCATCGTACATCTCTCTTGTGATTCGACCACACATAACATAAATGTGAGTTCTTATGATCGCAGCCTCCATACACTCTATCGCAAGTCCGGAATCCTCCACAAGAAACGGCTTGAGATCTTTGAAGTCTTTCCTGAAATAAAAATGGTCTATGAAGCACTTTTTCTAATTTAACGTTTTATGGATTCACTAATGTTACAACTGACTTACATGAGTTTGAAGACTTCTTTCATAGTCATTTTAGGACCTCGGGCTTCGCCTTCTTCGGACTCCTCGTCTTCCTCATCTTGTTCCTCCTCATCTTGTTCCTCATCTTCTTCTTCATCATCTCTCTCACTGTGGTAGTCTCCGGAGAACGAGTTTCCCCCACTTTGAACAGACTCATTCATGAGATTCTCATTAGCCTGATCTACACGTAATTCATTGTCAGCTCTCCGTTCTAAAGCAGCTGTTTGCGCAGCATCATCTTGATTCGGGAGCGGGATCTCGTTTGGAACCGGATCTGGACCTGCATACAAATATGAACAATTAAAATATACGTGACGTGTAACAATCCAAAAGCAGCAGAATCCAAACTCACGGTTTAATCCCGGCGAGACTACAGGATTAGCCAAATTAGCCTCAATTTCCTGTTGAAGATCTTCAGGTGCGACATCGACATCTTCCGGAGCTTGATTCCGGACCCTTTGAACTTCGACCTGATGGGGAGCTTGATTTTGAGCCATTTGATCGGGAGCTTCATCTTCCACGAGATTAACTTCTGCACGACCGAGACCTTCAGGCACTGCATAATTTCCTGCTGCTTCTCTTGCTTTCCTCGTCTCGTCCTTTCTCTGTTTTGCATCATTCGCTTTCCTGGACTTAGCTGCTGCCTTTCTTTTCACTGCAAGCGCTGATCTTGAGGCTGTTTTCGGGATCTTAGGAGCCGAGCCATGCGCAGCCACTTCACGGATAAGGGACTATAAACGATAATTAGGAGGAACCACATACAATTTGCTTATCTTGATGAGCATAATATTATCACTTACATCTTCTGGGTATACCGCTATACCGTCCACCTGATCGGTATATCGCGCTATCAGCTCCAGACAAAGCTCATAAGTTCGAGTCACGAAATTGATGGAAATGTTTAAGTCCTTGTTGATATTGCTCTGAAACTGTGGGAGGCAGCATAAAACTTCACCCGACTCCTGCTCTACCCGGCGCACCCATACTGGGGTTGGCGATATCTTGATATCCTCTCTGCCGAAGTAATCTGGTGAGTAAGGAATCCAGCCCACAGCTCCATAGTTTCCAATCCGTCCAGCTATCTGTTCCAACCACTCCGGAACCTGAATTCGTTCGGCCATCACACACAAAATATGAAATAGTACAGAGAAACTTAACCTTAACTCTTGCGTGGCCAACGTATTTGAGGTTGCACAGACGGCTGACAGACACCACCACTGACTACCACTCACTTTGGCAGATGAACGCAGAATGAGAACGCGAACTTCTCCTCGCTCTCCCGAAACAAAGAAAAGCTGTGAGCCAAAAAAGAAGAGTCTTCTATGGAAACCAAACCCCGGTTCAACAGCTTCGTCCGAAAGCATTCACAATCTCATTGGCATCGTCCGAAAGCATTCACAATCTCTTCACAGCTTTTCACAAACTTTCTAACCCCACTCACCTACCGAGACAATTTAAAGTGATAAAGCACTCCGACTCTCATCGCCATGGATCTTCAAGTAAGTAATCTTCGGTCGAATTATGTATACGTCAATACCCCTTGTTTATACTTCGACATCTAAATAAAATTACGGTGACGAAGGGTCGTCCACAGACGAGCACTTCTCTTCCAGACCCCGGTTTCCAGGGGGAGTGTCACTTGTGGAAAGCCCTTCGTCACCGTTATTTCATTTTCAAGTCAAAGTATAAATGAACCAATAATACTAATGTACTAATTTGCGTTAATGTTGGTTGCAGGTTCCTTCGTCGTCGCCGTCCGGAACTGGCGGAACTGCTGCTGTCAATCCGTCATCCTCTGCACTTGATGGAGTGGACTCGCTATCGCCGGTGCAGCCTGCATCGAGGAATTTACCTCAACCTGGACCATCATCAGCCATGAAAATTACCGTAAGTGTTAATGTTATAGTGTTTTGATAATAATTGAAAGAATATACTTGTATTGACTGGTATATTTTCAAGTAACTTACCTATGTTTAATTTTTGTTGATTTCAGGTT
>JAQIWV010000230.1:0-10737 GCA_034696705.1 Isotomurus plumosus
AAAATTTAACGGCCATGACACCGGAATTTTGAAACTTTTTCTCGCAACCTTGATTTAAAATTTCAGGGATAATTTTTCTAACATATTTTTTTTGAAAACTTATTTAAAATGGTTGATCTATTCGTTACTATCGTCAAACTACGAAAAATCCACCCGGAAGTATGTCGGGCCACGAACTTATTGAATGAACTAGTAGAAGAAGAAAAAGACAAAATAAATAGTAAATAAATTAGCAATATCTAAGGCTAGGGCAGTGTTCATTGGGAAGTGGCTTGTAAGCACTGTTGTTCTCCAGGGAGGAACTTCTAAAGGTTCCCGGTATCTAATCTCCACTTGATAAGATTGCGAATGGAGCCCAGTACAAATCTTTTTCAAACATTATGGGTTTAGCTAGAATAATTTTAATTACAACAATAATTAATTGAAATATTTATTTAAATCAACAGTTACTAAAATATATCTGAGATTATGTCACCTTCTTCACTCTCAGCCTCTTTTCTGTTTGCAGACACAAACATCTCAGCCAGTACCAGTTAATCTTCGTCACAAACCAAAACATGAGCTTTTTTGCAAGCTTCCAAATAAATTCTAGAAAAAAGTGAAGGAATGGGCGAAGCCATTGTTGAAGACAAATGGGTCTTTATGAGAAAATAGTAACTTTTAGGGATTTTAATTATTCCAGAGTGGAGAAAGAAATTTCTAAATGTGATAGGTCTGCTTTTGTCGACTGGGTTGACATTATTGAGTCTTTTGTAAAGAAAAAATTCCTCTGCAAACTACAACGACCAACAATAATTTTAAAATCAGCAGAGATACTTATGTGACCAGAGTTATTTGAATTTCGGGGTGTAATTTTTTTAACAAACAGGTTTAAGGAATCTAAAATTGTTAGTGGAAAGCGGACTCTTTAAATTGTGGAAAAGATTAATGGAGTTTGGGAATCGGGTTAAAAGACTGGAAATAAATTTAACAGGTGAATTTCAATCGCAAAGGTTGTTTTTTAATATTGTAAGATTTCTAAGTGTATTTATTATATACGGAGTTATGATGAGTATTGGGCTGTTGTGCTTGCTGATTGAAGTTATTTATGTTACTAAAACAAGGATAGTATCCTTTTCACATATTGCTTGTGTAAATTGATTACTAAGGTTGTCCTTTCTCAGATTCACGTAACATTGTCCGTTATTACTTTAAGAAAATATCTATTGGCTACTCACAAAAATTGGCTAGCTTTACTGTGACACTGTGAGCCAAAGAATATTGCAGAATGTACGATGAAATATATAAAAAAATGTCATCAATGTCAATTAATCTAAAATTAAGAGATACTGTCACAATACAATTAAATAATTTGCTGAATACGTACAAAAGTCAGATTGTAAAATTAATCAAGTTTTTGCTGCCAAGCAGAAAGTCAATCGAAGTTTTATGAATCAGAATTTCCAGTTTTCATGAAAAAGTCATGAGTCATATTCATGAGTGTCACTAAAGATTTCACAAAACAAAACATCAAAAGAATCCGAACTAGTGCGGAAACTGTGCAAGTACAATAAAATACTCCCCAGCCTTAAATTCCAACATTTTTGTGTGTAGACTTAATTAAACGGACTATTTTTCCGGACTATTATATACATTTTATTTCATTCACTTATTTTATTTTGATAAAAAACATCTTCGTGTGATGCAACTGAAATTAGGAGTACCAGTTCATCTTCGTCACCAACCAAAACATGAGCTTATCCGCAAGCTTCCATATAAATTAACTTGATTGTTTACAATACGGCAGTTTTGAAGATATCGAACTATTCACGAACACATCTTCCAACATTTTTGTAGCTTAGAGATGACTACAAGTCTCAAAAACTTATTAGAGACACGCTTAATAAACAAACTGTCCTAATATCTGCTAAAAGCATATTCAAGAGATTTTTTGTAAGAAGTAAGAACCTATAAATTACTGTCTCGCTTAATATTTTATTTCCAAATAAACCAAGCTTGAACAACCTCCCTCCTTTTAATAAAAACATTTGATAGTCCTAAATGAGACTGACGTGTTCTTTCGTGGATTCCATGCATTAATTATAAATTCAAAAGTGAAGTAGGGTGGAGTATTGGTGGATACTCTCAGGTGAATATGTTTTGCACGCTCCTAAATGTCCCCTTTTTTCTTAAGCTCCTGGTATTTCATTGCAAGATTAGTAATCGATTAGCTAGTGAATTGTTTACTTAACGGTGACTCACTGGGATGTGCCCAGAACGAAAGTGTAATGCATAACTTGTTCAGTCCAATTTGATATGCACTTGAGACTGCATAGAACTGATTATTACAGCTACGAAACAATGGAGAGATTAAGCGAAGTTCAAGGAAGTGAGTCGGAGAGGAACTCCAATTCGCTTCAACCGGAAGATGTTGAAGAGGCAGGACGCCAGGATGAGCGAAATACAGAAGAACCACAGAGAAGTCACATAATCATTCAAGCACTGCGTAAGATGAAGATCGTGGGACTCAGACAGGCACTTAAGCCCGGAACGTCCCTTCTAGAAAGGTCAGAGATAATTTTTAAATTTAACGGCGGGATAGAGACAATAGGCGATGGATGTATTATTGGATGAAAGGTTAGATGAACCTTAGGGTCATTTCAATAGTTAGGTAGGACCACCTGCAGCTTTATTCTTTTTACTGTCTTCCTCGAATTAAATTAGTGAGCTGTAGAAGTTACAATTACAACCAGTTGAAATAAGTAGGAACATCTCAGGAGTTACAATTAAGATTATTTGCTGGACTTAAAAGTCCACTTGGAAATTGGAAACTGTCGTTTTAATTGTTCTCATAGTTTCGCAATTGAATTCAATAGTGTGAAAAGTGTGAATGTTCTTTCTTTACTTCACTTTTCTTGAAAACTAGAAGAAAAAATATAGGATTCTAAAACGTTTTCTCGTAGTTTTCTCTAGATCAAAGGGAAATTTATAACGTCACGGGAATCTTTACATTTTATGAAATATATAATATTACTGTAGGGTCATGCAATAAGGGAATTTGCTAGACGATGCTTTCTGCTCTAATAAATCAACCATCAGTCCTTCTCTTTCTTTCGCTTCTACCCGGATCGGGGTTAGCAATACGGCAGATCTGTTTGTACTGTTTCAATTATTCATCCATGCATGTAATGCTTAGTGCAACATTAGCTTTTCGCCCTTTCAGTGTTGAATATTAAGCAATAAAATTACATTCATATAGAGATAGAAATCACAATAAAGTTATGCACAGACTCAAACAATGGACACTTTACATCAAAAACTCCAACAATACTATCTTTCGACATTATAATTTAAGTGAAATTATACAACTTTAACAATTCATAATAACGGAGGCTTACATCTTTTGGCATTAGCTTTCGACAGTAATATTTAAGTGACGATATACTTAAAATTAATTGCACACAATGGGTGATTGACCTTTTCATAAATTTTGACCGAAGACTTCACTGGAAAACTGACAAAAACGAAATTCCTTCTAAATTAGTCTTTGATAACTACAGAATTGAAGGTCAGGAACACAATTTTTCAGGAAACTGTCGAAGGTTTTATGTCTTGCAGATATAATGTTAATCTTGGGTTTATTTCGATTAATATTTCGTAATATTTCGAACCGGAAACCAACAAGTTCAGATGTCACAATCCTTTTAATTTTGCACTCAATTTCCAGTATTACGAATGCAACTTATTTTGTAGTGAGGAAGATTGAGTTTATAAATAAATAGAGGTATTTATTAAAACATTTCTCTACTACGAATCGACATGGAAAAAAAATTCCCTAGAAGATGCATTCTGCTCGAATTAAGCAACCACTACAACTTTTCACTCCTCCACTTGCTTTTGCTTTTACTCGGATTCCTACTCCTTCTTATTGATTCATTAATGGAGATTATTTTGAGTTTTATCGGTTGGATAGGAACAATAGGCGACGGATTTATTATTGGATCTTGGAGTAAAGGTCAGCAGAACCTTAGGGTCAGTGGAATAGTTGGGTCGGTGCCCTCGGTGTCTCACTTATTTATGAGCTTTACAGGTTAGAAGATCTATGTAGTTACAATTAAATTAATTTGCTGGATTATAAATCCCACTTGGAAATTTGGAACTGTACTTAGCCCTTCTCTAGTTTATTAGGTGAATTTATAAGTGTGAATGTACTTTTTAAACTCACATTTTAGGAAAATTAATGGAAAAACAATAGCGTTCAATTGAATATTTTTCTAGATCGAAAGGTCATTTATAGGTGTAATGTTAATTGACGTCATTTATCGAGTTCCTGGGTCACTCAGTTCTGACTGTTCATGTATGTTTTATTTGAATCAGAACATCGCTTGAGCTTAAAACCTACTGTGAAACATTATTAAAGAAAAGTATATAAGTCGACCAAACAATAATCAGTAATTTTGATTGGATTTCCATACTTTATTTAAATCATGTGAAGAAGTGAACTGTTATGGCTTAATTTGTATAAGAAGTTATCGAATTTAGTTTTGACCAACACTGCTGACACGGGTTTAAAATTAGTTTCGTATAATTAAAAATAAGCCACACATTTTAACCCAAGATAGGTGTAAACATGGGTATAGTATAAATTTAAGACAGGAAGAACGTGAAAAATATTTTTAGTATATAGCGGAAGAGTAGAGTATTGATTTGTGACAATTTTCGAAAAAATAGCTCTGGTGTTGAAGACTTGTTTTACTTCTTGTTCATGTTTCCAACAAACACTAATTTAATTAGGAATCCCTGCTGACGACAGATTCCATTTACAAATTTATAGCAAAACTTAAGGGCGGATTATGAAAAGGGAATGTTTATGAGAGAGTCAATGAAATATGGGGTGATGTGCAACAATATGTTTTGACTCAATTTTTTTTTCAGTACTTCCAACACAATTCTGATAGTTTTACTGCACACAAACGCTGATTAAGTCAACATACGCAATAAAAACTATTTGAAGCCAGATTTTCTGAATTTTGTCACAAAGTGAATTTTTACTTTTGAAAACGTAAGCTGACCGTTATTATAAATTTCTGTAAGATACTAATTTCTTGACTAGTCCTCATTGTTGTCACACATGTCTATGGGTTAGCATCTCGGTAGGCTTCGATCTTGGCCATTTCTGCAAGTTGAAACCAAATTATGATTATCTTAGCATAAAACGAGTAGAATTTTAAAGTAGTGAACCGTTTGGATAAAAAAATTACCTTCTGGTGACGTACAAAATCGAAGGCCATTAAGATTAGTTTGTGACACCTTTCCCGTTGCATTAGCGTAAGAGTCACCTCCCCAAGTGCAGAATGTATTGTGTAGGCACCTCCACATACGCTCAGGATTTTCACTAGGCTTTTTGCATCGGTAGTAGTTTTGTGGAATGCAACCCACAACATGCGGACTTGTTTCTCGTTCCGCAATAATTTCGTAGCCACAGAAAAGGGCATAGGCAAATAATTTGTTTTCGTAACCCTTGTTTGTCTCAGGAGGGCAGATACAATTGTCTATTTTCTCCGCAAATATATTTATGCTCACGAAAATGAAAGTGGAAAAGATTATCAACTTCATTACTGGGAATGTTTTGACAAATCTTACGGGCTTAACAACTTTAATTAAAGCAAAACACTGAATTTATTTTTATTTTTATTTTTAAACACATAAAAGGATTATTACGAACATCATGGATGTAAGAACAATAAGTAATAAACACGAAGTTATTTATTTACAAAGGGTCTTCTGGGTTGGAGTATTTTTGCTTTGTTTGGGGTTCACTGTGTCCTTGGCTTGGTCCTCTGTTGAAGAATATGCAAACAATCCGACCTCCAACACAATTCATGACGACACGAATATCAATCGACTCCTTTTCCCTGCAGTCACTGTTACCGGAACAATGACTTTTCAAGAGAGCGGCATTGACGATGCTTACCAGTAATAGTATAAACCATTTAAACACAATTATTTAACAAAATCTAATTAAGGAAAGCACAAGGAACGATCGCGATAATTATTTGCGTATTTTTAGGCAGTTCGTGGCTTACACACATGCAGGGAAAGACATTTTCAACGAAAACGATCCTTGGGAGTTAGAGGCAATGAAAAAGCTGCTCTTCGCCATTGACCACTTTTGTGAAATGGTATCCAGCTTTGCTAGCAAGTTTTCTTTCATGAACCCCGCAAAGACGCTTGGCTTAAAGGGAACTAAAGGTTGGGTGGAAAATCTTAACGTTACACTTCGAGATGATCCAAATGATCCGAACTTACGGGATAAAGTAATGCCATTCATCAAAAATGTAATTAAAAGATTTTATAAAATAAGTTTGGTTTTAACTAAAAAGAAAGTAAGTAAACGATAATAATCGTAGCATTAAATATATAATTGCAGAACACTCTTGACTGCAAGTCCATATTAGTTGCGTGCATGTGGGAAGGAAACGAAACGAATTGCGACAAGCTGTTCGTTCCAGTGGTGACTGATGTTGGCATGGGCTGCTCTTTCAACAGAATTCCCGAAGAGCTTCTCAGAAAGTACATAAATACATATCATTAGCAAAAAAGTAGTTAACATAAATAAAATTTAAATAATTTGTACAGCTCCTCTGGACTAATGTCACTGCTGTACAAACACAAAGTCCCACTTGACGAGTTAAACGAATGGGAGAAGTACAATTTAGATAAAGAATTACTCAGTGCAATTGAGCGTCTCAAATCACCCAGACAATTCCCACGAAGTCAAAATCAAGCTGGAATCATGAAAGGACTGTCGTTTCTTCTTCTTCATCGTGATTTCAACAGCTTGAGTTGCCCCGTGATGAGTGCAAACGGATACATGGTTCGTTTCTCCAGAGTTAGTTCTTTTAACGTTATTTAATTCCACTTAATTTTAACTGGAAATGTCAGGTCTCAATCCACTCCCCGTTTGAGGAGCCTGAGATGATGGAAAGTGGAGTGACTGTTCCACCTGAATACGAAGTGCTCATCAAAGTGAAAGCAGAGTTATTTGTTGCCAACGAGGCACTGAAGAATATTGCGATTGTAAATTAATATTAAATGAAACCATTTTCCTTCCAAAACGCTTTCTTAATACACTGAACATTTTACTTACAGGAAAAGAGGAACTGTCTGTTCCAGAGTGAATCCAAATTGGAAATTTATTCCAGATATACACTTACTAATTGCAGGAAGGAATGTTTACACAGGAGAATAGTCTCTGTCTGCAAATGCCACCAACTTTCTATGAGTTGTAAGTGTGAGGTTTAAGGAATGTAATGAAAATATTACAAAACTTGTTTATTTTCAGCCGGACAGAATGAAAAGATTTGTGGCCCCTTGGATATCGAATGCGTTCAAAATCAGTCAAGTAAGTACATTCAAGTAAAGTTAAGCAAATTCTAATTGTAATGCTTAAGTTTTCATTAAACTAATAATGGCATGTCTGACTACAGGAATTCTTGCTCAGGATGGTTACGACTCTTTTTGCGGTGAGTTAAACTGCGTCACTCCCTGCAACGACGTCAAGTACGAGACAAACGTTTCCTACTTGCCGTATGCCAATGAAAACATCTTTGATTTCTCTCAAACAGAACGCTTGAATCTCAGGTAATTGAAAAAGCTTATTTAAAAGATCTAGTGGAATGTTTTAACCCATTTTTTTTTAACTTAACTCAGCCCCAAGGCAAGTACATCGATTGTCCATGTAACTTTCGAGTCCAACAGGGTGACTACGCGTGAAAGAAAAATGCTCATTGCAATGGCTTTTCTTGTTGGTGAGTGTGACAGGAAACCATAAATGCGTTTGGTATTTATAAATAATTTAATATCTGGTTTAGGGGTGATTGGGGGCATTCTGGGATTGACCCTGGAGTTCAGTGTCGCCTCCTTCTTTAATGTCCTTGCAGGACTTGGAGTCTTCGTGGCCCCTGCCTGCGGTATTTGGTGCTTCAGGAAATGTTCCCATAAGTCCAGAGTAGATCAGTCGCCACCAGACACAAATCCAAACTCTGACTCGTATGAATTAGCTGAACACGTGGAAGTCATTGCCGGACTGGAAGTCCCATCACAAAAGTAGGAACACAAATGGCTCAGCATACACATCAATACAGACTTCGAATTGTTATAAACTAAAACTGAGTTAAAACAAAATTTTAAACTCTCAAAAATATTCAATTGTTTCCTTAAGTATCATTGTTAATCTAGTTCCTTATAGCTAAACCTCAATTCATTGGTATCCCATTCTCAAATTAATTACAGTTGATTTATTACCATTATCTTTATCTATAAATCTTTTAATACGTTTGTTATTTGAAAGTAGTTTTATATACTTATGTATTACATAATTAAGAAAGCTTCTAATATTTCAAAAAATATTATATCATGATATAATGTCAAAAATATATTATTAAAATGTATTGACATGACCGTAATAAATAAACAAGAGTTTTCAAGATTATTCAAGCTTTCTGAGCTTTTTTTTAAAGAAATGATTTGCTCAAACTTCAACATTGAAGAAACTTCATCAAGAAGAGAAGAGTTCAACGCACACCAGTGTTGGTCTGCTGTAGCGTGAGTCTGAGTTCATTCAGTAAGAAAAAATTTTCACTGACAGTTTCTGCATAAAATTTGAATTAAAAGTTTTAAGATGAACAAAAAATTAATAAAATAATGAATTCTTCTTGTTAAAAAACAAGGTACAATTTTCGTTATCTTTTTATAAATAAGTGTTGACAATTCACCAACATGTATATTTAATCGGAATTCTGAATTGAAAAAGCAGTTCAGGAAATGTAATACTAAGCAGAATCGAGAAGTAACAATCAGCCGAGATGTTACGTAAATATGAATTATTCAAATTATAGGATTTATGGATTTCTTAACTATTGAGTTGTGATGTTCGTACACCAGAATGATCAGTTTTGAAAACTTAAATTATTACAGCTTAACAACTTTTCCAAATGTTATTCTTACTTTATTTCAAGTTGATTTTAAGTCTTATTTTAATACGAATAATTATTTCCCATAAACACAATGGTTTAAATGATTCCCAACAATTTCAATATTAAAATGATTGGATTGAGCTCCACTGGATTAGGTTAAAAAATATAAAATTGTCAAATTTTATCCAGCTTGGTTTTTTAGTTAAGTGACTATTTCAATTGTTTACCTTGGCTTTAATATATGAATGTTACTTATTACAAACGTCTGAATTAATTTAAAAAGTTAAGTTTCGAAATCTACAGAAACAAGAACTTTAATAATTTGACTGTCGTGTGACAATAAATGCTGCAAAGCAGTGAGTCATCTTCAGAGGATCCTGACGATGCAACATTACTTTGGGAGGATGATGATGTCTTAAAACACTCAGGAGAGATAAATTCGTTCTTAGCGAAGCAGAAGTGTGGCAAAGAAAAACACAATGAGATATGTTAAGTCATGTGTACACATTGTAAAGTAAGAAATAGCAGGTATCTTCACATTGTCGGGTCCCCCTATTCACTTCATGTATTTTTGAGTCACTTTAATAGAATTCATTAGTGTTAAGAGGAATGGAGAAGTTCCTCAGATATTCCTTATCTCTCATTTGAATGAATGAGGAACTCTTTATCCCATGGCGAAAGACTTGGACGCGTCCCGAAGAGAAGCTCCTCAGTTATATTTTGTCTTTCTCTTGAATCGTTTATTTTTGTTTAACCTAGTTTATTATATACACTTATTTAGTGACTTAGTCGGCGAATCAGTTGCGTAAGTCATTGGGACATTA
Organism: Isotomurus plumosus; assembly: GCA_034696705.1. NCBI lineage: Eukaryota > Metazoa > Arthropoda > Collembola > Entomobryomorpha > Isotomidae > Isotomurus > Isotomurus plumosus. Next base: position 9,782 of record JAQIWV010000230.1, read on the forward strand.
ATTAAGTTGTTCTGTGGACTCTTAAACTGTGGTATCTTGTAATACACAATCTAAGTTTGTTTTTTGTGTCATAGCTTCACTTTTAGGATAAGAAGAACCCTTCGGAAGTCTCCTTCTTGGATTTTGTCATGTGCTGACCTCGAGTCGCGTGTAGAGTCGTAAGCCACCCCACAGACATCCTACGGTCGAAAGTCACACAGTTACTTATTTCTCCTCCGGAGAACAAGCTACGTGTTTAGTCTCCAGGAATAGGGAGTGTGTAATTGTGTATGGGGTTACCTGAGAATTGGACGTTCTCAGAAGTGTTTCGCCAATAAAAGATAGTGTATCCAGAATTCTAGTTTCTGTCTACGGTTCATTTCTCTAGCTAGTTGTCTCGACAAACTGCGGACCGAATCTGCAAACAACTGGGTAGCTTAGGCTGCATTTTGTGTAGGGAATCATTCACTTAGTCTTTCCGGAGCCACAGATAAAAAATCCCCTCACAACGTGAGCAAATCCTGACTAAGCATAATTGCTACTGTGAAAGTATATGCATTGTCAAAAAATTAATCGGTTATTGTACGCACCAGAATTTTGATCGGAATGATGTTATGGAATTTCCTAATATTGCAAACTCTGATGTAACAACTACAAGATTTATGGAGTAATTCTCGTTTTTCTCAGTTTTCCCGTGAATTCTTTGGTCAAACCTAATGCAAAAGTCAATCACCCATTGTGTGCAATTAATTTTAAGTATATTGTCACTTAAATTATTATTAAATGATTAAAAAATTTATTTGTATTATTTACTTACTTTGCTTGCATAAATATTAGTCCATTCAATAAGTTCGTGGCCCGAGGTACTTGAGGTTTTTGAGCAAATGACTTTTATGTCATCTTAAACTTCAACCTTTCAAACGCCAAATCCAAAAAAAATATTTGAAAAATAATCAAAGGCCTTCTTTACAAACAAA
>JAQIWV010000231.1:0-10716 GCA_034696705.1 Isotomurus plumosus
ATTTTAATAAGTCATGCACAACAATTTTTCAATCTCCAGAAGCTGTTGTGGAATATGATCCGCAAAATACTGATAATATGCATGAGAACTCGCAAACAAAAATATTTTTCATACTAAAAGAGAGAACTTTCCAGTCTCTCACGGTGGTTGTATGTTGTATCTAATGAGATGTATCATTATTATGATTATACCAGATGCTTGTGTTGTGTACCATAATTGCGTTAGAGTTAGAGCTCAGTCAAAAAATATCATTTCCACTCTGACGACATAATAATCACTTATTCATGAGAAAGTCTTGACTTGCTGGCTGTACAATTCCGTATGGTTTATTCCAGGTTGCAGTGGTTTTCCTACGTAAACCCCTTCCAGTTTACATACCAAAGACCATGCAACTCTTCATACAACTTTCTGCAAGCCAAATAATACTTTAATAATCACCCCTTCCTTCATTATTATTACTTGTCTATTAAACATATATATACATAACTCAAGACAACGCAAAAAATGTCTGCAAAATCTCTGTGAAAATCTTTTATGAGTTTTTAATCCTAGAACCTTAAAAACCCTTTTAGACTAGACTTTCTTTTTCCCTACAAGATAATAATATTATTTATGTGATTTTTTTCGCATCTCGTGATGATCTGCTCGTACCTTTGTCTGACGTAGCGTGGAGTACTTCGACGGCAGCACCAGCAACACATCGAGACTCGTTCGCGTACCTCTCTTCAACACGATAGGATGAAAGACGATGATTATAGACCATCTCTCTCACACACCCTTTCGCGCAACCCACACCACCACCACCACCAACATACACACAATATCCTCCTTAATAACTTTAACTCCGTGTGTTGTCCTACTCTTCTGTCCACGACGACGTCTCCAAGAACATTTACATCGATAATAATAAACACTCAGTTCCTTGTTCCTCCTGGAGGATGTGTTCCACGGGAAATGTCGACGAGTTTCCAGACATTAAGGGAAACGCTAAATTTATTGCCATCTGACCACTAGGCTCTGTTTGGCTGAGTTTCGTTTAGGCATATAGCTATTTATTATTATTATTTTAAAAAGACAAGTGAGAGTTTCTTGGATAAAGTTAATCACTTTTTGACGTTATGTTATGACGTGAAGTGTCGTGTCTTCAAAGAAGTGGTGTTGAAGTGTTCATCTAAAGAAATCTTATAGTGATAGTGGATATGTAGGAATTTTAGAGATTTTCTAGAATATTTCGAAATAAAGTTAAGTTAGTACAGTTGGGCACAGAATTTATAAAAGGATGGATTAAAACGGACTAAAAACGTGGTCTTGTTGTGGCGTGAACTTCGACCTGAGTGTGTCGAGGGTAATGGGGGCTAATCTGTCTGACGTGAGCAATAATGGGGGAAGTCGTGGAGGGCTTAACCACCCAGAGTGTTCGCAGGATGATTACTTCGTTAATCATGCGAGGTATGGTTCATTTTTTGGGGTTTTTGAAGGTTAAAATTTTTAAGAGTTTATATTTAACTTGGTGTTAATTTTTTTTGTACAGAGAACGAAAGAAGAAATGGTGGCGTCGACGGAATTCGCGATCTGTGGACCCTGGAAGACCTTTGAGAGAAATATTGAGTACTTGGACTCTTGCAGAGTTGTTATCTTTAGGTGAGATAACATAAGCATAAGTTATCGGAGTTGTTTTTTTAATGGTTGTTGACTATGTTTTATTTTGCAGTTCAAGAATATGATACAATGGCCAAAGAAAAAGAATTATATCTTCAGTCAGAATCTGCCCGTCCGAGGATTCAAACTATTCGGTCTGACTTGGCAGACCTCTTAGATTTTAAGTGGAACTCTGATATCAACCTAATTCTTCCTCCTGCAATATTCCCTGCTCATCGAGCTATCTTGATGCAGCGCTCCAAGTACTTTCGCTCTTTGCTTCAACATCAAAATGGAGTTGTCAATGTGAATATAGAAGACCCTGTTGACATCCCCACCTTCTCCAGCTTCATACGATACCTCTACACAGAGGAATCTAGTGCTGAGCTGGATAGCTTTGCTGATACCGTCTTCGGTCATGCTGGACGGCCTAGCAAAGGCTTGGAGGTGAGATTTGTACATCAGAATGGTTTATTAAAAGAGGGCATCTGAGTTATTAGATTACTGGTATTAATCTTGTTTTTTTTTGTAGGCCGATCTCCGAGAACTTTTGCAAACTGCGAAATACTCCGATGTGATGTTAGTTGTAGGAGACGAACACATTCCATGTCATAAATCGATTTTAGCCGCACGATCTGCGTTTTTTAGGTCAGTCTTTAAGTTTGAAATATATTTTTTCATGAACCATACGAGTAACGGTGTGAATTTTGAATATAGATCCCTGTTTCAACGTCGAGGAAACTCAAAGAATTTAGTGTTAGATGAAAGTGTGATTCCGAAGCGCTATGTACGAGTCATTTTACACTGCATGTATACCGATCGCATTGACCTAAGTTTAATCGACCCGTCTCGGTCTGGCCTAACTGAAGTTGAGTCACTAACTTTCACTGGACGCTTGAACCCAGCTGGTTTCGAAGAAGCTATGGAGCTGTACCAAATAGGAAAATTTCTGGAATTCGACCAATTAAGTCAATCTGCGGAAGACATAATTGTGGAGCAGTTAACTTACGAATCACTGCCAGCCGTACTGAAATGGTCTTCCCAATCTCATGGTTCTGGTTGGGTTAGAAGACAGGCTATGATTTTTCTCCGAGAGGAATTTCACAATTTTAGTGGAACATCTGGTTTCCTAGACTTGGATAGAAATATTCTAATGGAGGCCATACAATCTGATTTTCTTCAGGTAATCATTGAAAGCAGATTTAATAAATCAGCATGTTGTTTGTATCCTTTGCTAATTTCTAATTCATGTATATAATTTTTCAAGGCATCTGAAGTCGATATCTTGCAAGCTATTTTGAGGTGGGGTGAACACCAGTTAATGAAACGAATCGAAGATAGAGGTAATCTGCAGGTGTTCTCGATTCAGCCCAAAATGAAATATTCCATATTAAATTCATGTTGCTTGTTACACAGAACCGAATTTGCTCACTACCACGAGAGATAGTGTGAGTCGGAAAGGGATAAAGCGTCGTGACTTGAGTGATGTCGAACTTCGGGAAATAATTATCGATCTTCTGCGACTAGTGAGAACAGACCACATACTATTGAATCACGAAGTCTTGATCAACGCTGTCCGACGTGGATTGGTGAGTTCTTAGCTTTTAAATACATTCTGTAGTTCACAACTGTATCTATAATATGCACATGTGACATGTTGATGTTTTAAACTTTAGTTGTCGATCCCACCAAGCCACATGATAACTGAAGAAAAGACCAATCCATGGATTAATTCAAGTTCCAGTTACGTTCGGCCACGGTTGTACACGGCATTTTATGAAGAAGCGAAGTCTTCGTTACGTCAGAAAACCGCAACTACAGTTAGTGGTAGTGGGATGGGCATTAGTGCAATCAGCGAACATAATCTAACAGCGACGATGGGACGAAGGACTCTCAGATCGATGTTTCCTGATACGTTGTACATGATCGAAGGGGGAAATGCTGAAGAAGCCCTTGCATCCCAGCAGTCCAATCAATTAGGCCTTCATAACCCTAATTACTTTCCTAGAGGCGAGTCATTAAAGCCGGGTGATATTGGTAAATAATTCGACCGTAAAATCGTATGTGTCTGGTCTGTAACAAATCAGAAAATTAGTAAATCACTTGTTTTGTGTAGCAGTAGACCCAGAGGTGTTGTCTGCTATGCTGTACAGGTTCAAAAAGCTACAATCTGCTCATCATCGAAATCTCAATTTAGTTCCTCGTGACCGGGCTTGTCGATACCTGCGTCTAAGGGTTGTGAGAGAATTTGGTTTTCCTGACTATGTTTCTGAGGTAAAGTTGTTTTGTCTTCATCTTTTTATTGGTTGTTCGTAAATCGTAAGTGCAAAAATTAATTTATTGACTTCTATTTAGATGCTCGACGTTATAAATCATCCTACTGCAAGTGCTGTGGAAGATGTGTCATCTTTTGGGGCATCTGGAGGGGATCATCTTGGTGCTTCAAATATGTCCTCCAAACCTTCTGTTTCAGACGCTTCAGCGAGCAAGTCTCAGGACTGTCAGCAACCATTCGAACAGCTTAGTGGTCAAATACCGGACATAGCTCTGACAACGACGGATCAATTCCGACTGGTGGACGAAATAATGGATCTCGACCTCGGTGACGGTGGGGGCAGCTCAGCAGGGAACTCAAGGAGGGATCGTCAAGTTCAAGGGATTAGTCATTCTTCCACCTCCACGTCGCAATCGCGATTAAATCCTAGTGCTTATCACCGTCAGATGTCTTACCCTAGAAACGAGTAAGTGATGCTGACTCCAGACTCCTCCAATCAGATTTTTTTGCATTTTAAATGTCTACTTAATTTTCATTTCCTCTTTTTAGCAGACTCTCCCTACCTCGCAATATGCAGGATCATTCGCAAGTAGAAGACCGTCGCTCTAAGACACGGGAGAGCAATATTTATACCTCTCATTATTTATAGTTTGTTTTTCAACGAAATAGTAACTACCTGTGTTACTTTTGTTACTATCTTATAGTATGCTTTTCCCGTGAATAAACGTACACGTCTCCTCTTTTTAATTTCGATTGAGTTGTTGAATTGTTATGCTTAGGTTTTACATCAGAAAGAGGGTAATGATAAACATTGATTAGGACGGTGAATAAATAAATTTTATTCGATCGAAATGACCATAGGAATGCTTTCAGCTCTTAATAATTAAATTAGAAATCCATCCATTTCTTGAATCAGTAGCTTGACTTAATAAATGTGTCTCCTCTTCCGATAAATGCAACAGTGTTGCTACAACTCTAGTTAGTTGCTGAGTCACTTGAACATCAGTGGTAGTTAGAAATTTGAAAATGACGGATCTAAGGTACATAAAATTTACATCCGTTTCCTGTGGAGGAAGCGTTGGAGGCTCGGACGCTGATGCAAGAGAGTTTACAGGTGTTGCTTGCTGTTGTTGACTAGCAGAGCCATTGCACTGCGGCACTGTCTCCAATGAGGAAGCACTTAAAGCACTGGCACCTTCAGTTACAACCTGATTCTTGTTAATTTCTTTTGCTAAAGACCTTCTCAAATCTTGAAGCTGGTGGGACTGCTGTTTCAGCATCTACAATTAACAAATAAATATAGCATGTAACTAAGACTTCTTAACTTCATTTGTTTTGTAAGTACGCTTGCTATTGTTAAGTCATAATAATTTATCATAAATACCTGATTTCTGTCGAGCAAATCTGCCTCGATCTCCACAACCTTGCGTTTTAAGGCCTCATAGTCATCCGGATTAGCCGAGGCTTTAAGAAAATTATTTTCCTCTTCGAGTTCATCACATTTTGACTGTATTTCTGAAATTTGTAGTACTAATTCCCCATTTTCAACTTCAACATGAGCCAGCTCATTTAACTTAGCCTGCATCTCCTTATTTAACTTCAGTTGGTCATCTACGACTTGAGAATTCTCGTTTTTCACAGCCTCCAATGCTGATTTTTTTTCTTCTTGAAGCACCTTGATTTCGTTTTCTAATGTGTTTATTTGAACCAATTTTGACTCCAGCGAAAATTCTAATGAACTTCGTTCATTGCTGAATGAAGTCATTTGTTCCTCCAACTTCAGTAAACTCTGAATTCTATCTTCTGCAGCAGACAATTTTTGGGCCAGTGCATCCCTTTCGTTCCCAAAACTGCTGAACTCATCTACTTTTTTTTCAAGAATTTTAACTAGTTCCTCATTTTCATGTAAACGTCTGACCTCTTTTTCTAAATTCTCAATTTGAATCATTTTCGACTTCAGAGATGATTCAAGAGAATTTCTTTCTTTACTCAGTGTAGAAGTTTGGTCTTCAACCTTCAGTAAACTTCGGATTCTTTCTTCAGCTTCGGTTAATTTAAGAGCCAAAGCATCCTTCTCTTTTCCAACATTGCTTAACTCATCCAACCTAATTTGAAGACTTTTAACTGCATCCTCACGTTCATTTAATTGTCTGACTTCTTTTTCTAAAGCTTCAATTTGAACCGTTTTTGACTCCACCGATGCTTCTAGAGAATTTCTTTCATTGCTGAGTAAAGAAGCGTGATCTTCAACAGTCAGTAAACTTTGGATTCTTTCATCAGCTGCAGATAATTTTAGGGCCAGTGTATCTTTCTCTTTCACAACGTTGTTGAGTTCATCCAACTTGCTTTGAAGACTTTTAATCCGTTCTTCACGTTCAACTGACCGTTTGACTTCTTTTTCTAAAGCCTCAATTTGAACTATTTTTGACTCTAGTGATGTTTGAAGGGAATTTCGTTCATTGCTCAGTAATGAAACGCGTTCCTCAGCCTTCAGTAAACTTCGGATTCTTTCTTCAGCTTCAGTTAACTTTTGGACCAGTGCACTATTTTCTTTGTCGACATTGCTGAAGTCATCTAACTGGCTTTGAAGACTTTTAACCCGTTCTTCTTGTTCATTTACCCGTCTAACTTCTTTTTCCAACGTCTGAACTTGAACCAATGTTGACTCCAGCGATGTTTCTAAAGAATTTCGTTCTTTGCTCAGTGAAGTCACTAGGTCCTCCAACTTCAATAAACTCTGGATTCTTTCTTCAGCTGCAGACAATTTTTGGGCCAGTGCATCCTTTTCCTTTTCAACATTGCTGAAGTCATCTAACTTGCTTTGAAGACTTTTAACCCGTTCCTCATGTTCATCTGGGCGACGCGACACTATTTCATCTAAGCTTTTCTTTAGTCGTTCGTTTTCTACGGTAATACCCTTCAATTGCGCTTCATACTCAGCCACTGTTGAGTCCCTTATCATAACCGTTGCTCGAAGCTGACTCAATTCTTCTTCTCTATTCAATAGTAAATGCTTAATCTTCGCGTTTTCTTGCTGGCTGAAACCTTCCAAACTGTCCATATCTTCTTGAACTCTTACAAGTTTTTGCTGTGTTTCGAACTCCTTCGAATGCAGCATATTATTTAAGTGGTCCACCTGTTTTTGTAGTTTTGTAATATCATCATCCTTTGAATTTAGTCTCCAAGCAAAGTCTAACTCTTGATTTTGTAATTTTTCCTCGTAAAGTCTCTTTAGCCTTTGATTACTATCTGACCTTCCACTTCCAGCAGCACTAGAGGCCGCAGCACCACCATCATTCCTTCCACTTGCGGCCCCAAACATTTGTTGTGAGTCCACTGGACTCAAAGGACTTGTCAACTTATTCGTATAAGAAGTTTCCGACGCTAGACTTGACACTGATCCATGACGAGAGCTAAGAGGCGTAATTTTTTCTGACTGAGTAACGCTTCTTAGGCTTGGTGTAAGTCTTGACAAGTCTCCCACCTCCGCCTCAATCTTCTTCTTCAGATTGGCGAACATCTTCGTTTGTAATATTACTTCGACTTCGACTTAAAGACAACAAGATTTAAACTGGCACGAAAGTGAGCTGAGACTTTGCCATTCAGTTCCCTAGTTCCTATAAAAACAAGTACACAAAAGACTTGACAATATAAATGGTATATGTGGGTGTATCAGTATCATTCAATTGGTAAAAGGTCGTACCATAAATACTAGCTTGTTTTAAAATTGCATGAAAAGGGAGCCAGGCACCACTACAGCTTACACGTTCCAGGCCGGTGCAAGATAATTTTTTCCTGGCAATGTCCAATGTCCTGCAATGACTACAAACAATAAATAAATTCATCACACTAAAGGTCACTATAATTATTTATATGAAATGAACATGACTCATCGTAGGGAGTCCTCACTCACTTAATTTTCTACAGAGCGCAGATTAGTCCAAAAGTCACCACCGATACCGATCAATTCTTCTCGCGTGTTTCATGTTCTTCTGGGACAGACTTCTCAAGGATATGGAAGAGAAAGATGTGCCCTTGACAAGTTGCCGATAATGACTTATCTGTTGGAAGCGAATGGGAGAATGAATGAGAATGACAGCACGTCAACTGCTGGTGTGGGAATTGTGTCAAATGGCTGGATTTGAAACAATGTTAAAGGACGAGGAAGATGGTTATTCAGGGATGGATATTGAATGAGTAGACTGTGCAGCTGTTTTAGAGGGACCCACACAGTGGCACCTGTCGCCCACACTGTCTCTCATCTCAATCCCTCTCCGTCCGTTCACAAGCCTCCACGTCCAGCACCTCTGCCTCTAAGTAACTTCAAACAGTTTTCGAATGTGGTTTTGCAAACAATACAGCTCAGCGGCAATCAGAGCAGCCCTGAACGCTTACATTTGCATTAGAGTGGAGGTTGTTCTCTAAACCGTACAAAGTTAAAGTTACGCGCCTTTGCGCTTAATTTCTCAGGACGCGTGTGCGGGGAAAAGTGAGAATTTCCTGGTTTAATTTTTATTTTGAATGTATTTTTCAAACACTGATGAGGCTACTGGCTAGGCTACAAAGAAGTGAAAGAAGAAGAAACCACACAGGGTGGACGACTCGGACGCCTGTGTTTACAACGGTTTTAAACAATTGTCGGAAAATGGCGCGACTTTATTTTGAGATTCAGGAATATGTACCCGTAAAAAATGAACAGTGCAAGTGCAACACTCGGATTTCGACGGACATTAGGTTTCTATTTTTCTAATGAATTTGGAATCAGGAAAATAATCATGTGAATTTTATGGGATTTTGCATAATCTTCTATTTTCACAATATTATCATTATTTCATAGACTTGAGTGACTCCTAAAAATAGAATGTTAACTAGTGACAGATGTGATGAATAAACGAAATCCTGAATTTCTGAATTTGATATAACAAGTGTAAGTTGGCGTTGGCAGTGATGACCGTGACAACAAGTCTAAACTTCCGGACGCTGCGCTGCAGAACCTGTGGTGAAGTGAATTGAGAAGAGAAGGGTGAGGTTGTGAACGGCCCATAACAGTAAAAGTGAGCGAAGGGGAATATTTGTGTTGAATAAATTCATCAGATTGAGAGGCAGGATGGTACACAACTCGTAGTAGTGTAGTACGGCAAGACTGCTGAGGAACCCACTCCGCCGCCATTTTGTTACAATCTATTTTAGTGGGTGTCAAAATTCGTATTGTTTGTGGTCAAAAATGTAGTGGGCCCGGAGGAGCGCCCTACTTGTCCGAATAGCACGATGGAGTCGATCATAACCCAGGTCACCAAGGACTCTGCTCCACCCTCCTCCTCCTCCGGCGGCGGCGGCGAACCGTCCTCCAACGGTCTCAAGGCCTCCTCCTCCTCCTCCCTCCGTCGACGGTTCGCCAACCCCTCCCCACCGTCCTCCCCTCCTCCACTCCCCCCAAACGCATCAGACAAGGATGCTCCCCCTGAGCAACAAAAAGCCACGAACAAAACAAACTTTTTTCGAAAACTCCTAAACTGTTGGTGCTGCGGGAGAACGCGGAGAAGTGTACACAGTGAACGAGTGCCCCCCGCACATGTAAATAATAGTAGTGACCCCAATGCAATCGAAGATGACCACCAAAGCAATCAGGGACTTCCCAACGGAGGCTACGGCGACAATCAGTCTCCTCACAGCAACTTCAACAATGCGGACACAAACTCCCTCATCCAGCACAGTCCTCCTCCAGGTAAATAAAGCGTCCTTCCAAACCCCGAAGCCCGTTTTGTTTGTTTACCTTCCTCGCATGTGGCCTTATCTATTATTTACGTGTCCCTGGTGGTGGTGGCGCAAGCTGTGATGTCATGCATACACCGGAAGTCAACATCCACACGGACGAGACCTGCATAAGGTTCCATTTGGTGCAGCAATTCATATTTTTTCTGTGCTCTAATTGCAATTTTTAGTACTTCCTTGCAAAGAGACACTCGAAAGCTAGTAACATCGTAGGTAGGTTGTGGAGTATGCGCCTAATCTAAGAATACTGTCAGGTGTATAGGGTGTAGTGTAGCACACAATCAAACATTTGTGGTCAATTTTGTCACGACTTATAGCTAGAGAATGGGAATTTAAATTGATTTATAAGGAGCATGAATCATCAATCATATGGGGAGGAGACTGCCACGGCCTTAAAAGGATGTTGCTGATGAAGGATGGTTTAGTTGCATTGAAATGAATACTCGCAGCACAGTAAATTATAGCATGGCAGTCTAATGGCAGAAGTAAATGCGATGGTGTGAACTAATGTGAAGGTATGTAGGTATTGTAGGTATTATTATTGGCCGTGTCATAGGATCATAGCAGCTGCGAGATCTTAAAGAAAGTTTATAAGTTTAAAAAGACATTATGTAGAGAAGGGTAGTTTGTGTGAAATTGTTCTTGGCTTTTAACTTAATGCTATAATGTGTACGAGAAGAGCAAACTGATTAGTAGTGGGTAAAATAGTCTGGCCGTATGGAAAAGTTTAGTTGGCAGAACTCTGAATTGGCTCGAGATATTCTTTTCCTTGGGTAGATCGGTAGATGATGAACGGTTTTCTGTATAATGAACCCGTCTTTTTTACTACGAGATGAAAAGAACTGTATAGTAATGCATGCAATGAATCCACCCGATTTTTAGATTCGGGTATCGTTAAAAACACAAGTGCAGTTTTGGCACCATTTGAAATAGTAGTTTAATAATATGCGCTGAAATGTATGCAAATAGGCCACGGGACACATAGAAGTCAAGTCAGAGAAGTTTTGTGCCTCAAGGATTTCTCTGTGCAT
>JAQIWV010000232.1:0-10713 GCA_034696705.1 Isotomurus plumosus
ATGAGGCGGAGAGAGACCTGAAAGTCCGATAAGTAAAATCGACTCGCTTCTCTGACTTTCCTCCAGAATCCATCTGGTCCCATGAAAACATAAAAAGCCTTCTCGTTATGCATCCAACAACTTCATGTGGAAACTTTCCCAACTTTAACTCATTCATCGACATGCCACCACCCATGAAACGAGAGATTTTTCAAACCTTCTTCTTCTCCTCCCTTCTCACACAATTGACTTCCTCCACAAATTTTAATTGCCCACACAGCGTTATTATTCTCCGCTCTGGAATCCCAATCAAAATCCCTCTCTCACACAATTCTAGGAAGGTTTCACATCAAAACTTTCACAACTTTGTTCACTCACCTTAATAAATGCTCTGGACTCTATTCTTCTTCTCTTAAACTTAACCCTTGCACTTCGTATTAGATCCCGAGAAACCTCACAAACTAACTTTCACAATTTGATTAAAATTTTATTACCTCCCCTGCAAAACAACTTGCTTAATTAATTCTTAATTACATTATTAATCAAAATACCACATTAGTCAAATCCTCTGTGGATGCGTCGTTAATACTTAATAATGTCTTTAACACACACACGCCTTTTAACTTAGTCACGTATTGTTACACTTCTATAAGAAAAAATAACTGTTATCTCTACTTTATCAAATCCTCATCAAACATTAATTATTAAATATTCACCTACCCAACTATCAACTAACTATCAACTAACTACATGCAAACGCAATACTTAATTAACTTACAATTAGCACTGCAGTTGTTACATACTCAAAATAGCAAAACAAATAGCCTCTCGCTATTTAACTGAAAAATACACTCGCTTTACTAAAAAACATAAAGTTTTTTACTTGCAGTCGTGTGATTGATAAATTCTTAAAAGTTCCCTTCTCTTGCATAATCGGTTGCATACATTGTACTAATGTTACAGTATTATGCATGCCCACACGTCTTTTCATTTCAATTCACTTAATTCTATTTTATGTCACACACACATTAATCAATGAGTGGAGCAATCAGTGCTAAATATAATTGAGAATGGTCAGCCATTCATCACAAAAGGGTACTTCAATCGACTCTTTCTGATCAACACGGGTTTAGTAGCGTTGCACACACGTAAGATTACATTACACTTACCTAGAATCAAACAGAGAGCAGAAAGTATTAATTACACACTGCTGCTGCTGATGCTGCTGCCGAGAACAACTGCACACAGCAAGAATTAACATCTCACTTTACAAATTACAACCTTTGACTTCTTATCATTGCCATGTATCGCTAAAAGGTTTAAATAATTCTTCCTGACTTAATGAAAATAGCTTTGGTGCATTCACACAGACAATTTCACTTAGATATTGCATTAATTGCATTGCTTTATGATGTGTCACTCTAAAAAGTTATTTCCCATGTGTAGCTACAATTACACAAGAATAGAAAAGTGGTTACAGCTCCCCAACAACATGTATTGTACACTGCTTACTACCGTAATAATTAACGTTTAGCCTCTAAGAGTAACACAATCATTAATAAAGAATAAAACAGTTTGAATAATAAAGATTAAAAGACCTATTTGAATAAAAGTCTCATCATCATCGACCAAGTTTCATTGAACCGAAGAGCGATTGAATTTGCACACGCATTGGTCTCAGCTTAAGACTTAGTGAGTCTCATCATCTCTCCTCATTCCTCTCAACTTCTTCCACCAAGTCGAAAAGCTTAATGGCAACTTAGTCACTGGTAATGTTAGCTCTTCTCCATCCTTAAATGATTTATGAAAGGTTTTCTTCCAAGTTTTTTAAGACTCTCTTTATTCATCTCCTGCGGTGGTGGTGGAGTAGCATTTGCATTTTGCATATTCTGCATTGTGTTCTGCATCTCAATGAGTATCAAACTATCAAACATCAAACCTCACCTACCATTTACCAATCCACGGCCACGGAGCATAATAGAGAATAGGTCCATCAAGCGCCGTATCTTTAGTGCAGGCCCCCGCATTGTTCACTTGTCACAGAGCAATTGGCAAGATCCTCGCAAGATAAGTCGCACGAAGGGTCAGCTTATCATCTCCCGAAGACCTTCAAGGTCCCAGCATCCTTGAGGCATTCCCCGTCACCACCACCACCACCAGCAACAATCTCTCTGTTGATTGTTATTGTTGTTCTGGGGATCGTTCAGGAATTTGAAGCCTGAGGGGCTCCTTCCTCATCTGCACACACATTACGAAGGTATGCTCACCTCAGTCTCAGTAAACTCACCTGGCCATCCACAATAATACAGAGAGGGACAGGTGGAGCTGCCATTTTCTCGTCAGCCAGACCCACTTTCATTCTGTAATTCCTCAGCAGTCGACCAAGTCAGTCAGCAGTCCTCCAGTCTCCGCCAAAAAGTGCCAACAAGTCCCCAAGACAGCCCTTCAGGTCATGAGGGGCATCAACGAGTCCCACTACGGTAAGTGTCTCACGTTCCTCCAGTGACTCCCTCAGTTCAAAAGTGGTCTCATCCAGCCGCAGTGAGTGGCCGTGTCGTAAAGTGACAAATCCATGTACAAACACACAGCAGTGCTTATCAGCTACACACGCCATGATAAGCTGATATGAACCATGTTAAAGGAACATTCTCTCTCTCTCGCCAGTTCCACTCGGACTCTCTCTATTTCTTCCACTTCAGCCAGCCTTCCCAACCGTCTCGTCTTGTGCTCCTGTGAAACGTGAATTTGTGTCTCACTTTCTCTGGAGTCTCATAAGGGACCTTGAGTATTCGTAAGCTCACCAATTTCTACTTTCAAAGAAGTCTTGAGATCTGTGGGGTCAGTTGCTGTGAGCCACTCCCTGCAGAATAAGCCAACTCGAGAGAGAGAGAGAGAGTTCCCAGTTCACAGTTCTTAGACTTCCATTAAATCACATTCACGAATCAAATGTGGCACGGCATACAAAAAGAACCACCCGAGTACAAACATTGAAACATTTCATTTTTTCCCAAGAACAAAAACCTCTCCAGCAGACTGTTAGATTCAGACAAAACGCTTGAGAGAATTTTTACGAGATACTTTAACAGATCCCAAGGATTGCCAACATTTCTCTTTGTTTTTTACGTTTCCACCTTCCACATCCCTTCATACTTTTAAGAGAGAGAGTTTTAGGTCGAAGGCTCGTAGGCAGCCAGCCTTTTTGCCAATCCGTCGCTCCCACAGCGAGCGAGGAGCCCGGAGTCAGAGATTTAGATTTAATTTCATGGTCAGAGCTTATCTAAAGTATTACGTGACATTGTGTCTTATCAAGGTGTGTGTTTTATTGCAAAACCCTGTTGTACCGAAACCCATTCCGATCCCTCTGCATTACCTCACCCTTATTTATAGTCCCTGTCATTATTTCCCAACCATTTTCCACCGCTTCTTTCCCTTATCATCCTCGTCCGTCATTCCATTCCACCTTATCATCCACCACCCCCATCATGTTACATCCGAATATCCATCTCCCAACTACCCCGACGTGTTTTACGTCTCCCATAACAAAAGAGCTTTAAACTGTTAGCACCAAGTGCGATATGACCAACAGCAATTGACACATACACTGCGATAATTATCGATCACACTCTGCACTCCTGCCCAGTTATTCTTGGACGCCCGTAGAAACCTAATCAATTCTTGGCTCTACAAGTTCAGGAGGCAGATAAAAGCAAAAAACTAATTGTTAACCCATTTTGCTCCGTCTTTCAATATCCACCTCGGCTCCGGTAACAAGCGGAAAAGTGGGAATCAAATCATTTCTCTTGGCTTCTTGCTCCACGTCCAACGTGATTGTATCTAAAATGGGAAGCCTTACTTGGCCATATTCGTAGAATGCAGAGAAAGTACACGGGGGGAATGTGCGGGGAATGTGATTGGCAAGAAAGCAGAGGTTTAAGCAGTCGTAGGTCGTAGTTGTGCTAAGCAGTGAGTGTGTAGGTTGAAGTAAAAGACGGATTCACGAGCAAGCAGTGGGAAGAAAGCACAAGCCAAGCAGAATGAAAGTTGAGGGCTTAATTTTTTTGATATCACTTGAGCTTTGATCTCACTCTCTCTGAATTTTTTGAGGCAGAAAGGTAAAAGACTAAGGGAGGGAGGAGAAGAGAGAGAAGGTCGGGAATCTCTCCAGGATTTGAGGGATTAGTTGGAAACAGACATTAATTGAAGAGCCGAAGGGAGTCTTTAGCAGTCTTAGTAGTCAACGCGTGTGGTTATTTTGTATTGTAGTTGCAGTTTGATTCATCGTGTGAGCAACCCAACACACAGAATTGTTTAGCCCTTCGTTCTATTTGAAAGAGAGAATTTATGACAACTGTCTCGTGGTTGTCGGGTATACACAACCGGGTAACAATTCATTTCCTTCATTTTTTTCGCGAGAGGAATTGAGACGGCCGGTCTCTCCTGGAAGCTTCCTCTGCTCAGATCCGAATCATAATTCACTTTCAGCTCAATTAAATCCTTTACAAAGGATAGGCTTACGGACGGATAAAAAGAAAGATGTGTGTGTGTACTACACACTCCCCGACGACACTGCTACTTAGACGGCAGACGTAGGTTCTTCTCCCCACTTTAGCTTCTCTTGGCCCCAGAACACCTTTTTACGAGACAAACATGTCATCTTTCGAAATACAGACTTGTTTCCATATATTTATTATCCGAAATGAACCACCCTTGTCGTTTCCACTACACACATCTCTCCAACCTCATATCGCAGTTTCTCCGGATCCCTTACCGCGTCCTCCGAGGGGGCTAATAGAAAGGGAAGACCGGAGATTGAATCCACTTTAAGATAAAAGCCCCCATCACCCGGAACATAATGAGACTTCGAAATGTTGACATCCTTCTCTCTCTTTCAGATGAGCAAAGCATGTTCTCGTCCTCAGACATGGAAGGAAGTCTCGTAGGCCACCACATGGCTGGCTCTTCGGGTCAGAATGGAAGTGGCCAAGGAAACGTCTACGAAGTGGAGCACCTTGCCACATTCCAACTGTCGGAGGATCTAAACGTCCCTTCTGACGGGATGAAACGTCTCCTCCACATGGAGAAGAACGGCTTTGGCATTTGGAGTCAAAAGATGCGACTTCGCCTTGAAAGCAGATACATTGTCATCCTCGACTTCGAGAATGGCGTAAGTAACCTCCGTTTTTGCAACTCCAGGGGAATTCATTTGGAACGGAATTCCTCAATCGTCTCCAGACTCCCAATATGAATTCCGTCACATACACACTCACACGCCATATGGCCCTTAATCCCATTTGCATAATACAATTTGTAGAATATTTAAATGACTCGGATTATTGGTCTGAGGGCACACGAGGATCAAACCAAGACTGCCAAGTGTGAACGGAATATGCAAATCCGTCAAACGTCTCCCTAGGCCAATTCTTCCTGTGCAGTGCAGTCCCTCGCAGTGACACTTCCTTCCTCCCCAGTCAAAACCTATAGACCCATTCTATCCATCTATCCATCATAGACTGAAATAATTGATTGGGAAGGTGTAGAAGTAGACTTGAATGTGTTATCAGACTCTCCCACAGTCTCCCACTCATTATTACATAGCAAAGGTTGCCAGACGAAGGTGATTAAAAGTGAAAGTGTGGATGTTGTCGTTACGCATGGTTGGGAGGATTAGCTAATAATCCAAGTCTTCCTCGTCGATTTCTGAATGCATTACACACACCTTTGCATAGTCCCCGTACAATTGCACAATCTGTCACTTCCTTTATGACTTATCAACAGCTTATATCTTTGTTCCCATTGTAATCTCTAATAGCCATATTCCTTGAATCACTCATACATTCCTTTTGTTTCCGCACTTTGTACTAATTAATTGGCTTATCTTCCTGCAACTCCTATCTACCAAGAAGAGTCTATAATAGATTCTCTCTACACTGCTGCTAGACCTACTGACTCTGCAATTCTGCATGTTATACGTATAGCATCTCAGATTCTTGGCTACCACCAAACTCTCCTATTTCCACTCTACATGATACGCTCACTTACCTTTAAATACTCTTTACACCTTCCTCTCAGTCTCACTGACTTACTTGGCCAGCACTGCACAAACCACCCAAATAACCTAACAGACTTCTACCCAAACACACACAAACGCTTGATGAAAAACCTGCCAGCCTGTCAAATTACAACCACTGCTCTCCCTCGCATAGTATTAAAAAGTACTGCCTCACCAGCAACTCCAACTGAAACCACGAGCAACAACCCTGTGTGTCAAAAAACGCTGAGGAGTCTAAAATTTTTAATTATCTCTTTGGCTGGTGTGCTAAAGAGGAGAGAGACTAACTGGTGGGAACCAGCGGAGAGAAATGGGCCTGTGGCTTCATTCCGAAAATATTATCCGCGAGAGAGAAGAATAAATGGGTTTGCGAAAGTAATGGATGTGGATGATAATGGGGCAAGTGGTGTGGTCTCTCAGTTCTCCGTATATATTATAAAGTCCGAGCCCGGATTAGGAAAAAGCTGGCGAATTCCGTCCGTTTCAATTGGTCATGTTCATGGGAATAAATAATTAGTGTGGAGAAGGACAGGGAAGGAGTCGTGGTCACAGTTGGGCTTAATGTACGACCTTTGCCATTTGTTGCAGGACGAAATGGAGCGGTTTCCTCTTCACTTGATTCGAGAACCAACGGCATTCACCAATACGAATCCGGGCGAGCTCTACAACAACATCTTTGCCTTTATCGTCCAGCCCGTCGAGATGCACATCTTCCAAGTTAGTTGCAACACTATGTGCTGCTAAGCATTCCTTAGTGACCCTCACTTATTTCTACTACTCTCCAGTGCTTCAACATCGGAGCAGCGGAACTCGTAGAGGACGTGAAGGCGGCCTTGTCCGGGAGAATGCCACCGAACCGGTCACGCCACACGAGCAACGCCAGTTCGACCCACAGCAACCCGCACCTTCCCCCACCGCCGATGCAGCCCCCTCCGGAACCCCCGGGAGGGGGCTTCCTCCACGCCCACCCCCCTCCACCGTCTCCCCGGGCGGGCGGGGGAAGTGGAGGAGACCTGGACGCCGGCGGGGGGCGAGACGACACCAGCTCCGTGGGGAGCGAAGGACGCTACGAGCGAGAAGTGGCCATTCTTAACCGATGCTTCGACGACATTGAACGGTTCATTGCGAGGCTCCAGTATGCGGCCGCAGCTTACCGGGAGCTCCAGCGGAGGAGAAAGTAAGTCAAGAGAGGAGAGAGATTTGGTGCTCCACGTGGATTGATGATCCACTGAAGGGTCTTCGGACAAAAGATGAAGGAGAACTCCACTGAAAGGAAGGAGCGAGTGAGTGACGGAATAAAAAATTATCCCCTGTTCCATCATTCTCTCCTTCAAAAGATATCTCTCCTTCATCTCGAGTCAGTCAACAAGTCTTTCAAAAAAGTCTCAATGAATAAGAGAATCCACACACACCACGACACACGCACACAGGCAACCTCAGAGAGTAATCAATTATTCACTTCTCAATTTCAAGAGTAAATAGTTTCCACCACCACCAGTCCATTGTGTAGTCAGTAAGCCAATAAAATTAATCAGAGTAATAAGCTCTCCTTAATAATGTGACAGCACCGGTGGTGTGTGTGTGTGTGTGTGTGTCAGACTCCTTAACCTTGAGAGAGAGAGAGGAGAAGAAAGTGACCCAGTAACAATCACACCGATATTACGACACTCTTTGGGAGGAAAGAAGAGACGGAACTCATTATTGCGATCTGAGAGAGATGGGAGAAGTGGTTTATGAGAGAGCGACTGATGAGAAGCTTTCTCTCTCTGTTTAGATTGAGTAATTATTTCAAATGAGTCCGACGACTGACTTGTCGAGAGTTCTTTGGAGCCATCGAGTTAATTGATGTTTTGTGTGGAGATCGAGTGAGCAGAGTTTTTGTATGCATTCAGGTCGAAAAAGAGCAAGAAGAAAGACCACGGGGAAGGACTCCTGTCGATGCGAGCTCGGCCACCACACGAACGGGAATTTATCGACATCCTCCAAAAGTTCAAGTTGTCATTTAACCTTTTGGTAAGTCATCCCTCCACCTGCTCATTCCCATGAATCCGATACACACTCACTTAACCTTCGCTGATGTTCCTCCGACACGCAATCCCACCCGTCTAAATTCATGAATGCTCCTTCGATGCAGGCCCGACTTAAGGCTCACATCCACGACCCCAATGCCCCCGAGCTGGTCCACTTCCTGTTCACCCCCCTGGCTCTCATCGTAGACGCTTCGAGAGACGCCCACACCCCCGGCCTGGCCTCCCGAGTAATTGCCCCCCTGCTTACGTGGGAGGCCGTGGAGCTCCTCTCCAACTGTATGACCTCCAAGGAAACCGAACTGTGGCATTCTCTCGGGGAAGCGTGGCAGAAAACCAGGTAGAGTCCTAACATATACTTTCTCATACTTTCACACATGACATTTCAATTGTCCAACACCGCCTGACATTTCCACAATCCCTAAACTTTCCCTTTTATTCTCCAGAACTTCTTTTTATAGTGTACACGACAACACGACATTTTATCCTCAAACTTAGTTATACGACCACCACCAGGCAGAAACTTGGAACAGTTGACAAGGCAAGCACAACAACAAGTTTGTGGGCTCATTAATGAGTTTTTTCTCCACTTTTGGTGTGAACATGTAAAAGTGGAGAGAGAGAAAGAAAGAAGAGGGTGAGAGTCTGGCGATGACGATGGTGGTCGTGGAGCCTTTCTTCTCCGTAGTCTCCTTTAGCCCGTAGAGTCGTTTCTCCTCATCACAAGATTAATTTAATAAATTAAGGGATTCCGTCAGATCCGGGGAGATTTGCATACCACGCACGTCTCCTCCACACACACACCTGCATGTGGTCATTTTTATTAAATTCCTCTCAGACTCTCATTAAGCCGACCTTTCTCTTCCAGGGACAGTTGGAAAGGGTATGTGTCTGCTTATCAGCCAGTCTTCATGGATGGATGGTCCCCTACTATTCCCGACATGAACTCGAGCATTGGGGCAGTCGCTGCCTCCGAAGCCCAACGAAGAATGCAAGAACGGATGCAGCAAGCCTCACAGCAAGAGGTAATAATAAGAATACGAATAAGAACAATCCCTCTTTACATAAGCGACCATGAATATCTCTCAGCCTCTCTTTCCTCCCAAGCGAAATGACTAATGGACTCTGCTCTGTTTGCTTCCTGCTTCTATAGCTCACAATCTGCTTTTAGTGTGTGTTATGTGTGTGTGCAAATAAACAGAGAGAAGGAGAAGTTAATCATGAAGAGAGAGAGAGAGAGAGAGAAAAGCCTGAATCCCAATAATGATGATAAAGCTTCTTTGATTGAGATTTCTGGTGTGGTTCCTGTTTCGCAGGCTGAGCATAGACGAGCCGTGGCAGTTGCAGCAGCTGCAGCAGCGGACCGAGAGAGATCAATTTCTCCTGTGGAAATGCCTGGCGACGACTTCGGAGCAGGTCAAAGGGCATTCCTAGACACCATCAGGTCCCGTGGGGGTCGAGTTGTCGTAGTAACTCATCCCCGAACTGCGAACAACCATAAAGAACTGACGGTTGTCCGTGGAGAGTACCTCGAGGTACGGAGCAATTACACTTAAAACCCGGGTTGTGTTAATGATCATGGTCATTAAGACAGTCTTAATTACTGAGCCGGGAAGAAAGGAGATTAACCCAGCCTACTTTTCAGGTGTTGGATGACACAAAGAAGTGGTGGAGAGCTCGTAATTGGAAAGGACAGATTGCCCATGTGCCACACACCATCGTCTCTCCCTTGAGCGAGTACCCTCAGGTAAGTGCTAACCACCTCAGTGGAGAAATGTAACATTCCACCTGACATTCTGTTGGTTGTCCACAGGACTATCATGTGACGGACAACGGGAGATCAGGTATGCCACTCTCTCCTTTCCACCTGCTCCACCCGTAAATGTATGCCGTATCCCTGTTTCACGTCTCTGTGTGTCCCTGTTTTGTCTCCAAGGCTACTCTGGTGGATACTAGACGTGTGTTGTGTTGTGCTGTCCCTGTCCCTAGCCACACCCACTCACGCACCCTTTTTCCGGATGGATGAGGGGATCACTCAGCCTGACACTCCTGGGGATGCATCATACACTTCATACATCTCCGTCTTTGTGCAATCAACCGTCCCCAACAATCCATACATCACCAGCCAGCTCACTTGTTGGCATTCCACAGCCTCTCAACACTCTCTCCTTAAACTTCCTTCCTTCTTATGATAAAATTATCCGCCCCAGTGCCTTTCTCCCTTTCTCTCTCCATCATCCCTCATCTTCGACTGAACCAAGTGCAATTTTGAGAGACATTATTTTTATCGTTAAACTAAGGCTGACACTCAACAAGATATTACTATTCATTAGCTCACTACATACGCCTTCAGAATAATTCAGAGATTGCCAAATCACACAATATTTACGTGTAGTGTCCTCCTCCCCGTTTATCATTATTATCTTCATATATTATTTATTAGCTGAGACACTCTCTCTCTCCCTCTCCTTATCTCCATGAAATAATGGAGAGAGAAGAAAGAGAAAGACACTCACTTAAGTCTTAAGTGAGAACTTTTCTTCGAACAACGGGAAGGAAGTTGTAGAGAGAGATATGGGATAGGGTCTTCCCCGTGTCTCTTTCTCTGTAGTCCCTATACATATGTATATGTTATATATGTTGTATGTGTATAGCTTA
>JAQIWV010000233.1:0-10708 GCA_034696705.1 Isotomurus plumosus
TGCTTTTATTGAATCAGAGCAATCTAAATGTAAAAAAAGCTTACCTTGATCATGAAACCTGTTGAACAACGTTGTCCAGTAATCAACACAATCCCGGAACTTTATATTTTATATTTAATATTTCATATTTTTGGGCGTCATTCAGAAGTGGTATATTTTTGTAATATTTCAGATCACTCTCACATATACTTTTATGAATCGAAGTCATCTGGTATAGCACAATAAAGAAATTGAATATTTCAGGATACACAGCTGGGAGAGTTGGAGCGCTGATGCTGTTTTGGGAACATGAACACTTTTTAAGAAATACACTTTAAAAAGTTGACCCAGGCTCATTTGCCTAATCAATCGATCGGCATAGAATTACAGCTTAATGAATCTACAAAATGCAAATTGTTTACGAATTTGCCAGCCGGGACAACCCCCTACATCGCGACAATCTAATACATGAATGCTTGTAGATTAAAACTCAGAAACTCACCATTCTTCCTCACGATGTGCCACAAAGAATTCATTTAACTGCTGCCTCTTAAACTCAGCCTTGTATTCGTTGTACTTGGAGAGAGCGTCCTGATCCGAAATAGAGTCGTCCTGGGTAGACAGCCATGCTTTGAATGAAAGTAGTTGAGGATGGCCATCCGAGCTTTCCCTAAACAACAAAGAAAGTCATAAAAATTCAGAAAATTAGATTTTCTTTCATCAAAAACAAGAATTCTGGTCAACACCAATGCTTCAAGCTTTTATACCGGTGAGAAGGTCCAGACGAAGGATAGTTATGTTGCTGAGGAGGTTCATAATTAGAATTGTACCCAGACGAGTACGAATCATGACTGAAGCGATCCCAATCCCCACGTGGACGTTTATTAGGAGGACTGAACTCGTGTTGAACTCGATGACCTAATCGATAATCCATCGGCCTAGTAGGCCCCCGTCCTCTTCCCCAGTCACCCCTAAATCAATCATACCATTAATAACTTCATCCAAAACTGAAAAACTCTCCACTTAATCTTTTTAAACGCTTACCTGTCACCTCCCCAGTCATCACGCCTTGACCTCATATCATCTGGCGGCGGTCTCCTCGGTCCATCAGGTCCACCTCCACGATACTCGTTTCTCTCTCCTCGAAACTTATCACGCCTTTTTCTATCATAGTCATCATCCGAGTCACCCATCGTCCCTCAAGTCACTCTACAATTACCAAACAAACTCTGAAAACTACAAAATAGCTGACACAGGCACAAGCTTCAAAAACGAAAAAAACTTCCTATCAATTCCGCAAGTCCGCAACCAACTAAAAGTTTAAAATCTGGCAAGCAAACAATTATCTAGCTGTAAAACTGTTCTAAAACTTACCAGGAGCAAGTTGAGTGTGAGCACTGGAGTTCTGGAGCTTTGTCGACAGTCGAATAAAACCCTGTGAGCCGGGAGAAGAAGCGAGGGAGGGCGAGTGCGATGGCTGCCGGCGGTGGAGTGAGGAGGAGGTGCGTCTCCGCATGCTCGTCCTCCCGCAAGCAGCCAGAGGGCCTCCTCCTTTCTCCTCCCGAGTGACTCAACCAACATCCTCTCCTCTTGACAGCACAGCCACAGTCACCTTCCTTCCTCAGACAACCCGTCGTCTCGCTCCCCAAGGTAATTTAAGGTAATTAACGTCATCATCAGCCCTTAATTAACTACCCTTCATTCACAACTGTCATTGCAGGTCACAAGGAACCAAGCATCTCCACAGTATTTACAGATAACCGGCCGGAAGGGTTTTTGTACATCTCGGGAAAGATTCAGTTTTTCGGCTTCCGTGTGTCATTTGTATTTTTTGATCGTAAATTGGGGGACAGTTGCACAGGTAAGTCAGATATGTTTAGTTTTGTGTAATTGACATATTATTATTATCTAACGATAAGGTTTGTTGGTGATGCATGTGTCATGGGGCGATGACTTAATCGCCCGTAATAAACCTACTAATATTATACTCGTAGAGAGTGGCCAAGATTTAACCACAAGCATTAACCATTAAGTTGTAACATTCGCTTCCATATTCGTTCGCCCCGTTGAAGAGTGTCCTAATCAGTTGATTGATGATTATTGATTTCTCTGTATTTTTCATTTTTCGGTGGTGGTGAATTAATTAACGGTAGAGTAGAGAAGTGCTGCTTGGAGTGGTTGCGACGCTTTATTGCTCATTAAGTCGTCGTTGTGTATGTTGTGGACTAATCTTTCTAACCTGTGATCGCAGCGTGTTGTGTGCCCTCCTCGTAGTTAAAGGCGAATATGGCAAGCAATGAACCCACCTCCACCCCCGAGTACGGTCGACTCAGAAATTTTTGGCAAGCAAGTATGTCTACCATATCCCTTAATTCAATTATCATATTATTTATTGTATTAAAAAGCATCTCATTTTGCCTCTTACTCTTACCAGTTTAGTACAAAATTACTGTTAATCTGCGATGAATAGAAATATAGGAAATACCTTGTGCCGGCCGGAAGGTCGCAGTATTTTTAAAGTTATTATTAAAGTCAGTAAATCAGGAAGGGAAAGTCAACTAATAAATTGACTGAGTTGAGATGGTATTCCCCATACATTCATACCACAGGATTTCTTTTCTGTGGCTTCACTCACATTTTTCATGGACGGGTGGCTACAGGAAGTTCAACCCTCCCGAGATTCTGATTAGCTTAGTTGATAAATTTAATTATATTTCTGTGCAGAGTGTGCTGTGTGTGGCTACGGTCAGCAAATTATCTCTTAAGCTATGCAGTCATGAATGCAAAAAACCCGTTTGTTAAAAATGTATGTGGAACTCAAGAAAAATGATTTAAAGCGTCCCTAAAATAGTAGTAACAGTTTTGCATGAAGAATGAGATTTGTTGTTGGAAGGCTGAAACTTGGTCTTTGACCAGAAATAATAATAACAGAATGACATGACACAAGCATTAACAGGAAAAGAGTGGTGTGTGTGGAAATGTGTAGGCGTTGGTATTTAATCCATTCGTATTAAGGAAGCATTGGAAAAATTGGAACATTCAACATTCGTGTGTGGGAAGGAATTCTTACGTAAATGTGGATGAGAGAGCATGAGCATAAAAAAGATGAACTTGGCATTTAGATTTAGATTTTTGGCACGGTTGTATTCAGTCATCGGTTTCTCTAACAAGGTTTATCGTACGTTGAATGTATAGGACCTATCAGTACTGTATCGGTGGATTCAGGTCGTAGGTATATAAGAGTGGTTTTATTTTTCGCTTCACTACTACACAGTGACCAATTATTATTTATTGTTATTCTTGAAGTGACACCTCTTGACTTCTCAATTTTATTCTCGTACAGAATCAGATCCAGTTACTACTCCAACTCCTACGTCATCAAATCCTGGCACTTTGAAGTCCAACGGTGTCTCAAACAAAAATTCTTTAAACGGCAGTGACTCAAGTCTCAAAAGCTCAAGCGTCCATAAGACTGAAACAAACGGAAACGGAACTCATACAAACGGGAACGGAAGTTACTTGAAGGATACTATAACAAATAATAGCAACGGTTTTAATACCAGTACCATGGCTTGCGAAGGTAATTGAATTTTAAGGTTTTATTCTTTATTGAAATGCATAGAAAAGATTAAATAATTCTCGTTTGCGATCCAGACTTAACTCCAAGTGTGATTGAGTTCGACCAAGATATTCTCGGAGGAAGTTTCGCTGAATATTTACAAGCATCTCAAAAGATCGGCGGAGAAGTTGCTGAACATGCCCAACTGGTTCAGAAAGCTTTCCAGTAAGCATTTGTTTTATCTAACTAAGTTTTTAATCTTGTTTAGTTTAATGTTGATAAACTTTTGGTATTAATTGCAGAGCTCAAAGGAATTTCCTAATCGTTGGCACGAAACATGCAAAGCCCAGCGATAATGATTTTCAAAAACTTTTGGGCCCAACTGGTGAAGCTATTGCTGAGATTCAAAAGTTTAGGGAATCTCGCCGTTCCAGCCCAGTTTTTAATCATTTGTCTGGAATATCAGAAAGCATACCCGCATTAGCCCGGGTTACTATTGTAAGAAATCTTGATTTATTTTTAAATTGAGCCTTGAGGAGTCGTTTGTGGTTTGTTGTTTGTCCAATGTTTTTGTTTTTAAACTCAGGCTCCAACACCAGCTCCATATGTGAAAGAAATGAATGATGCTGGTCAATTTTACACTAATCGTGTGTTGAAGGATTTCAAAGAAAAGTAAGCTATCTTAATACGTAAATGCAACCAAGAAAACTTTCTAATATGCTAAGTATGTATTTTACAGACCCGGTCACTCTGAATGGGCTCGTGCATGGGTTGGAACACTTACTGCTTTGCAAACATATATTCGAAAAAATCACACAACTGGGCTAGTTTGGGGAAAGCAAGCTTACACAGCGGGTCCCGCTGGTCCCGCACCTAGTGGACCTCCCCCACCACCACCTCCACCTGCATTCGAAATGCCAGACATGAGCAATTTGGAAGTGACAGATAACCGGGCTAATTTATTTGCTGAACTTAATAAAGGAGACGACATAACGAAAGGCCTTAAGAAAGTAACTGCAGACATGCAAACTCACAAAAATGCTAACCTCCGCTTAGGAGGAAAAGTGGTTCCAGGTGGCTTAGGATCTAATGGAGCCGTAGGAGCAAAAACCCCAGTTAAGAAACCTCCTAAGTTTGGTTTGGAGGGAAAGAAATGGATAGTAGAATTCCAAGAAGGTGTAAAAGACTTGAAAATTGAAGAAGTGGAAATGAACCAAGTTGTCTACATGTACGCATGCAAGAATTCTACGATTCAGATAAAAGGCAAATTGAATTCCATCGTAATTGATTCATGCGTCAAGTCAGCAATCGTCTTTGACTCGCTTGTAGCCTCAGTGGAGTTTGTAAACTGTCGAGATTGCCAAATGCAGGTTTGTCTAGTTTAAAAATCAATGCTCAAGACAAGGAGAAATAAGTTTGATACAATGTTTTTGGGAAGGTGATGGGAAAAGTTCCAACCATCACCATCGATAAAGTTGATGGACTACAGATGTTCTTAAGCAAAGACTCGCTGGAAGTGGAGATAGTCTCGGCCAAATCCTCTGCCCTCAACGTCATGGTCCCCAAGGCTGACGGAGACTTCGTAAGTTAAACTTTACCAGCACCTAATAAAACAATAGAAGGATATTATTGTTTCATTTCCACTTCTTAACAGGCTGAACATCCAATTCCTGAGCAGTTTAAGACTACAGTTGCTGCATCTGGACATCTGTCAACTGTACCCACAGAGACAGTCGGTGTGTAAATTCAGTCAGTCACATGCGAAATAGAATAATAATACCGACATGTGACGATGTGACAAGATGAATGACTATTGCCAACTTAACGATTATTAATCTTCCTTGTTTATACTCAGAATAGGTAGATTGAAATTGAAAATATAGCTAGTTTGCTACGTTTGTATTCTGCGTAAATAATGAATAATTACTTAACCATCTTTAAAAGCACTAATTAAGAAATATGTCAAAAGCTGTATATCCTGAACAATGCAATCAGAATCATGTCATTGATTAAGAACCGATAGCAGAAGGCTTGAAAAGTAGTTTATCGGTAAAAATTGTGTAATTTATGTTACTGAAATAGCCATTTCGAGATTGGAATATGATTTTTCGGTGAAAACTTTTTCTCTTTTAGAGTTACAAAATTATAATTTTTGCTGTACAGCTTTAACTTATTAGTGGGTGCTTTTTGAAATGTATTTCTCTAGCATGGCTTTCGCAAGAGTATGTAACTTGAGTTTATTTGTACTCGTCCGGTATTCTTACACTTCAAATTTTTTTATAGCTGGTTAATCGACAATAAATAAGCTTGCTATTCAAAAATGGATGCGACTTGTTCTTTTAATCAATAAATCATATTATATAGTTGATCTTGATACTCATTATGACGCAGCCATATGACGGAGAACCAAATCAAACTTACAAATAGAGTGACAGATGAAACCTACTTATTCGTATTTTATTGAAACAATCGATGGAGATGGGGCAGATACACTTTTAAATAGAGAAATCAATATCAAAATGCAGAATTTCATTATGTATGTATTATATTGCAGATAGGTGAATTTCAAAGGCTTCCGTTTGCAAGAAATATTTGTTTCAGTGTCGACAAATATCAATCGACATTCATGTCTTCAGGTTTCTGAAAGTAGCAGTACAATTTGAATTTAAATTGAACTTAAAAGTGCTTGAATAAGTGTAAAAGTGTACAAAACTACACTATAGTCTATAAATCAATTGAATGAATTATCATACCTCAGTACTGCCTGGCTGTGGTTTTGAGTCAGCATCCTTCTGAATAGCGTTCAAAAAGGCTTCCAGGTTTCCTGATCGAGCAGCCGCAACAGCATCTGTTCCGAATTCGAACTGCTCTACTAATGGGCCCAGTTGACCCGTCGGGAACGCAGAACAAAAAGAACTTAGAGCATGTTGAAAGGCTGGGCTGATAAGGGTATCAGTAACATTTTTCTCATCAGACTGCTTTCCATCGGAAGACGTTAACCCGAAATTGGGAAGAAGTGGGGCGAGTTTTTGAACAGT
The DNA here is from genome assembly GCA_034696705.1 of Isotomurus plumosus. Lineage (NCBI taxonomy): Eukaryota > Metazoa > Arthropoda > Collembola > Entomobryomorpha > Isotomidae > Isotomurus > Isotomurus plumosus. The sequence goes on from JAQIWV010000233.1 coordinate 6,577, forward strand.
TGTTGGGTTCGAAGTAATTCTCTTTACGAATTCGCTGTTAACTCCGGCAGCTAAATCAACTAAAAATTAATATTGTTATTACCACTGGTATTGTCAGCAATTCCACCTGAATTTTACTCATTATCTTTGTAATACCTGCAGGAGCAGGAGTCTGGATTCCACTAAGTATTTTTTGAAGATCTTGCAACTGTACAGCCGGTTTAGAAGACCCCGACGATGAAGTCGGTTTGGTCGAGCTCGATTCTGCTGTCTTCTTTGGCGTACCACTGCTCGTCGCAGGAGCAGCAGCCGTTGCAGCAGCAGTAGCAGTTCCTCCAGCCGCTGCAGCGGTTGACCTTGATTCAGAATTGGACGACGCTGCACCTGGAGTGAGACCACCCAACCCCATTTGTGCTAACAGTCCCGAAGCCCCTCCCACACCTCCCAGATCATTCATACCTGTCCATCAAAAAGAATGTAAAAGGTTTAGTTTGAAGTACAGCATAATAAAGTCGTTGAGCCGGTAGTTACCTCCTATTAACTGCATAAGTTGGGATTGCGACATGGAGGACAGCAGGGTGTGCATGTCTTGCTCGGACGGCGTAGTAGTGGCACTTCCAGACCCTCCTCCCCTGCTACTACTACTCCCCGCTGCTCCAGGATTATTTATAGCTTCGTTCACTTTACTAATCACATCCGAGTCTCCCTCCGCCTTTGGCTCCTGCATCCAGTAGAACATCTTCCGAGACGACGCCTTAAACTGCAAAATCATTTTTTAATTTAGTATATTATGTCTTTTTTAACCTCTATGAAAATACCAAGTCGTAATTATCCTCATTCATTCCCCATACCTTAAGCAGAAAGACACGGTCCTCACCCTTGGATTGCGTAACTTTAGAGAATACAGCATCCTCAGGAAAGATAATCAAATCCTAGAATTCAAAATTCTCCAATAAACTTTCATATTTCTCAAATATTTCTTACTCAAATACTGACAGTTCTCTCACATCTTCAACGACGCCTGAAGTCCTATCCTTCCAACAGAAGTGTGTGAGTCCATCCTCCGACTGATAAATGTAGACAAGCCCTTTCCTCTTATCAGGATGCACCATATTCCCTGAAAACCCCGAAATTTTAATAATAAATTTTTAAACTTGCACAAAACTTCCTTGAAAAGATCGAACCCATCCTTTTACCTTTAAGTGTCATCTTTCCGGCTCGAAACTCCACAACATTCTTCTGCTGATTCCTCGCATTCCTCCCGAACATTAAGGCCATGTTAAGTGAATGAGTTCTCCTCCAAAGATAACTAACTTACTGTATAAATTCGGATTAGAATTTAACTGCAGAGAGAGTCTTATGAGGAGGATTTAAGTAAGAAGTGCTGATTAATGGAAAACAAACTCCACCTGAACTGTGGCGGCGACTGACTGCCACTCTCCTCCGGTAGATGAAGTCCCTCGTCTCTTTGTTTCCTCACCTCCTCGCTTCCCATGCGGAGAAAGTCTGTCTGTCGACACTTTTCTCCTCCTGGAGAAACCATGGGAGAAACCTGGAGAAAATGCCCCTACAGACTTCGTGTGGTGTCAGTGCTGGAGTTTTAAGGTGGTGAGTCAGTGGAAATCGATGGAATACGAGGCAAGTAGAAAGGGCTTCCCCGGAGAAAGCTCAACTGCAACACGACGCCTACTGCCCACGTACTTACTTAACTCTCCTCCGTACTCAATCCACTCGTAGCTTTCCACCGGAGCTTCTGAAGGTTATTCGTGTGTGTATTTTGCTTCAGCTTAAAATAAGAGTTCTAACCTAGTTCTTCCAACTTACTTCTGTTTTTTGTGGAGTTTTTTGTTGTGCAAGGAGTTTCAACTGATGTATATGAAGATAGAAGGAGAGAGAGAGAAAGTATAGTATAAGAATGTAAAAGACTTTACTATGATGCAACAAAGAGTATATATATACTATTATGTATATCTGAAATATATGAATATGAATTGAATCAGTGAATGCATGTGTATAGATGCTATAATATTATTACATGGTGGATTATGATTGTTTGAAAGTTAGTTGAGAGTTCAGAGAGAGCACAGGTGACAGGAGAGAAAGTTTTGTGGAAGTTTTAGTTCCTTTGATTCTACAAGTTATGTACATATTATGAGTTAATGGACTACCCAGAGGGGTTGTTTGATGAGTTTGAGACACACTCCTTTGTGGACGATGAGAAAGAGATTAATACGTGGATAGTTGTATGGTTGATTTAGCATTGGGGACGATGTAATTGAGGAAAGTTCAATTAGAGGAAGGATCACATATAATAGAAGAGGGTTGTTGTACAAGTGGAACGAGATTGGAGTGAAAGTGGATCAAGCCGAGTTCCCTTCCTGGAACTCCGAGAATACATAATTCCAGATAAATTAAATGGCAACGGTCGTATGTATATACCGTAGCTTGTAGGGAAAGCAAACAGCAAGTCTGCTGAGGACTGAGGAGCTGAGCAGCATCCGCGAGGGTTGGGAAAGCCCCTTGCTCACTCGTCCATGTGGAACTGCCTTTCTCTCTACTAAAGTAACAAGTTTCCTATACGGGGAATAGGCTCGGGAAAGTCTTTGATGATGGCATTGCAGAACATGTTTGTTATAAAGTTCCACGAACGAAAGAACCTGCTGCTGCTTCTCCTTCCATATAATACAGCCGCACATAGTTCAGTCGATTTCCAGTCTTTTCCTGCACCTGCTTTCACCTCCGAGGTTACTCGCTCTCTTCGTACTCCTCACTGTCCCAACTTTCCCATGCTCACAGCATTAAAAAGTGATGAGCGAACACACACACACTTCCTTTTTATCTTTGTGAATTGACCTTATTTCTTTACGGAGAATATGGACAAATCATATTCTTCAATGGAACTTCATCCTACTTGTCTGCATCCGTTTGAAGCAGGAAGCTGCACAAATGAGACTTGCTCATTCCCTCTGCCTCTCAGTTCGTAGGAATTTCATATACTCTAAAAATAGCTGTATGGCCAAATCAAAAGTTTTGCGAGTGGAAGTACTAAAAAGCTGAAGTGCACACCAGCAGACTTGTTGGGAAACCCCCTATTAGAAGTTTAGAATGACGACGATGATGGTGTGTGGTGCCTGCCTGCCTGCATTATACCTCATCTCCCATAGTTGTTGTTAATGATCATCAACACAGTCTAAAATTACTTAGGAGCGTAGAAATGTTTAGTGTTGCATTCATTGTAATGGATTCTCGTGTGTGCGCGTCGATTGATAGAGAAAAAGATTGAAGTGGCAAAGAGCTAGAAGAGAGTGTAGTGCATTCCTTGTGTCGACCTACACACCAAAAACTGACTGACTGTGCTAGACAACCATTCTATCCATCCACAACCCTTTTTCATGCAAGTAAGTAATCTCTATTGAGTTGTTCGTGGGATTAGGGATTGTGGGATATCCCTTCCTACCATTATTATCGAGTAACGTGTTCCTCACTATCATCATCCACTTGCCAGCCAAGCAATCAGCCAAAGGCTGTTTTGTGTATAGAAGAGAGAGAACAAGAGTTACAAGAGTAGTAGACGCACAGATCCCAACACATATAACATACACTCTGCCTTCGTTATTTCACTTAGCAAAAAGAGACTCCACATTTCTGTGGCTCTCTCACACTTGCTTCGTACTTGTTAGATGTAAGTAAGTTGTTCAGAGTGCATACAATTTTGGTTGGGAGGAGGAGGCGACAAGCAGACGGGACTTAGAGAACCGTACACACTTTTTAATATCTTCTATTATTTAGTCAGGAAGGACAATCGAAGAAGGAGCTCTCGTTAAGTTCATGAACAATATATTTATCTACAAGACTTACTAGTTTTATATACAAACTTATTGTGATTTCATACAGTTCTACTAACACAACTCTAAGATAACCTCAGCCATTTAATTGCTTCATTAAGTACACATGTATTCTTTTATTTCGGTGCAATTGTTCATAAGTGTCTTCCGAATTCCAATTAAACACGCAAACATATAAACTTATTTAGTACATAACAAATATTTACATTTGATCAGTGCACCGTTTACAAGATGAAAGTTTAAGCTCACGGAAGTTTTACCAGTTTTTAAGGTACGTCATATTAAAGGATGAGTCACTTCCAAAGAAA
>JAQIWV010000234.1:0-10688 GCA_034696705.1 Isotomurus plumosus
CCTGATTTCATTGATTCATTTCATTTGGAACTGATTGCAATAGCCACATTTACTTCTTGCACTACATTAAATAACTTATTGCTCATCTATTGCTACTGTCCCCTCCCCTATAATTACTAGCGAAGAATGAATTAAACCGTGTCGAAATTCCATTAGTGGAAGTCATCAAACTAGATTGTTATTCAATAAGTCACACAGTTTCTCCACAGCAATTTGAATATTCAAAAGAGAGTTATCACATTTTGCTTGGAATGAAACTGCATAATCCGATGATGGACTTGATCCATCCTGTAGATAAGATTATCGTTACAATTGGACTTTAAATTAAGTGTGCGAGATTCCATCAAGTATTTGTCATTGTTGTCCACTTCCCATTCGAGTACCTACTGAGAGAGGTAGTTGGATGAACAAGTTTTTAGATTGCTGTCAATAATGAAATGATTGTCACAATTGCATTGCTTATACTTTTAACCGCTGTTGTGCAGCTTTATAATGGAAAATGGGAATAGTAATAATAAATAAATTTATATCATTCAAGAAGTCTAGCCAAATGATTATGCTTATTTTCTTCTTTAAGTAGATCACATAGTTTGATATTAAATATAGCGTTGCACATTGTAGCCAAGCATTTTGCCAGAGAGTTTTTTGCTGTTCATCTTTTTCTCGTTTCTTTGGTCGTCCCTCATTATTACAGAATAAATTAAATGCCTAGGAGGAACTGCAACAATGATTTAATCAACCATATTTGTAGTTATGTGTGTGCACAGAGCAGAGGAAATTTAGCGTGTAATGCATCCTTTTTTATTGTCCTTTCAATTCCAATCCTCATGAGGCGCTGTCAGTTATCAGATCACTTTCTTTTTAGCTTTTTTGGACATCCTACTTGTATTTTGTGTGCGTGATTTTTTGCCTCGTGTGACTTCTGTACGGATATCAAACTGAAATTACTCAATTGAACCAGGATATATTTTTAATAACTAATTACTTTAAAAGTCAAACCTATATAGCATTCCCATATTTACTCCTATCATATTTGTAACGAAAATCAGTCAAGAGTATCGATAGCTTATAAACTTGGTAAATTCCACACGCAACCTTTAAAGTCATGACTTTCCGTGTACCATTTTCCCTTTAGCACATTTCACACTTCACTGTTTAAAGTAAACTCAGCAAGTAATTGTTGATTGTGCAGAAATGAAATCACACTAAATTATTCTGTGCAAATTGCTCTACTAACGTAGATCTCGTAATCGTATTTATGTGTAAATGTCGCCGTCGTTTGTTTGAATGGTAAGTTTTGAGTAACAAAAGTCTAGTAATGAAATCTTCGGCGAAAATTTTCATTAGTAAGCTGGGAAGACAACGGTGGTGGTATTTCATTAAGGATTTCATTCATGATTCATGATCTAGCTGGCAATTAGGCAAGTTGAATAATATTATTTTGAAGGAAGGAATTGCTTTTGCTCTTCGTAAATAATCTTACATCTCTTATGTAAGGGGGTCCAACTTGTAAGGTAGTATAGTAGTAGGTTGAAAAGGAATTTCCACGCAGGATTGCAGACACATAAAAACCTAACGAATCTTCTGCTGCAGAAATATTTTGTTACCGATACGATATGAATGTGATGATGAAGAAGGGAATAACAACAGGAATAATAGCTAATAGCATCGTTTGAGGATCTAGAATCTTTATTATTGTTGTGAGTAAAGAATTGATCTAATCTTAAAGTGTAGCAGGAGAGATGTGTAAGGATCTGAGATCTCTACGCACAAAGGAAAGGGACTTCCTAAAGGGTTTGGTTCTTGCTGTTTGGCAATGCTCTGCTGGTGGTGAATCATATTAAAATTAAAAGTTGACACAGTTCGTACTCTCAGTTCCTCATGAGAATCCTGTAGCAGTGGTCCAAGAGTTGGAAGCTGGTGGCTCGACAGCACAAAGGAATATACACATATTTCATTAAGGTAAATTCATGAAAGGCAAGCAGTCCAACACTTACAGAGTGAAGAGATAATTAGACCTACACATTGTTAGGTCTTTGCATCCCATTAGTTAGTTAACGATTCGAAAGTGAAGTGTCTGATCCTTCTTAATTGTTCTTCCTTTCGCATTGCCCCTATAAATGACTGTAAAGATTGTGCACACAACCTGACATTAATTACCTTCTTACTTTTTTTTGACGTAATAATCCTTTATTTCATTTTTCATAGAGAGGAAGCAGTCAAAGTGCTATGTAAGCTGTGATTTGTGACTTTGTGAGACTCGACTTGTGTGTCTTCTTGTGGGCTATTGTTTTACTTAATTGTGATTTATAATATACGGATGGATCAACTTAAAATTGATAAAATCAGTATAAGATTTTAAAACTCCTAGAGAAGAGTATTATCTAAGGTGTGATGAATAGCTGGATTTTGTGATTTTCTACAAGGTATATATTTATTATTGGGATTGATTTTGCAGGACTCCATTTTTATCAACTTTGTGAATGACTGGGATTCATTCATAAGTTTGTGGACAATCTTGGTTCAATTTGAAGGTAAATACATTTTCTTTTTTTCCTTATTTTAATTTGATATCCTAGAATTTTCCATTTACTAAATAATATAAATTAGTGCCTGCAATTTAAAACAAATAATACGATTCGTCAATCAAATCCTCTGACATTGAACTGTTTGATGCGATGGTATGAGTTGCAATTTGCAATAATCGAAGAATCTATCTCCAGTAAGAAATAAATTTTCATGAGTATTTCATCAGTGGCTTTAATATTGGTACTTGCAACTTAATGAGCACGCATTTCCAGAGGCCACGAAATGGAACGAAATGATTCCCTTGACATTTACAATTTACTAGTATACATACAAATGGTGAAAGCACCGTATCTGTGTTATCCTGTGGAAAACACGATTCATCATCTATTCATAAGATTACTGAGAAAAAGCGTGAACATGTTCAAGATCTTTTATACTGCGACTGCGAGGAAAAAGATGAATAGGTGAATGGGGTGGAACAATTCTTTTGTCCTTACAAATTGCAATTTGTGTGACAACAAAGAAGCAGAACATCGCGTCAATAAGATCGACGATTATCATGACTGAATAACCTAATCTTCCCACACATCGATGAGAATCAAATGTATTAATAAATCCTTACCATAAATCTCAATTATTCTTGCTACATTAAGACTTAATTCAACCATGAATGTCATGTTAATCACGAGTTATTTTAGTAGAATCTTAAGAATCTGTATCAATTGTTAGATAGGTATTTTCCCACGAATATAAGATGTTTCAAACGAGCTGAAAGAAGAAGCTTTATATAACTACTCTATTCTATTATTAATCAAGAACATCTTATGATTTTAAGGCCACTATTTTTTAGATTTAATCAAATTCCTAATTCCTGCACACGCATTCACTATTGAAAGCACTAGGCCCAATTACAATGAAATAATTCACAACTTTGACAGATACATCAGATATAAATGAAATGGTCATTGGCATGAGTATGAAATGGCTTCCAATTTACTTGCCTCCAAGCCCACAATTATATAACGTAAAAGAGACCAAGACCACATCACACAATACATTATTTCGTAATAATTACACCTACTAAATACTTAGGGATAATTTTTATTTTGCACGGGTGAACAAGTACCTCCAATTCCATACATTCCAAGTGCAAGCAACTTCTTACACATTTAAGTACTCTTTATATGGTGTGTTATAGTTTAGTAATGTGTTTGCATTACTATGCAGTGTAGACAAAATTTGAGTCAACATAATATGAGCCATAACCTGGTTGACCTGTTCTCTGATGAATGAATTGCATGCGCAACAGCGTTTGACCATCTGCAAATCTAATTGAGGTAGAATCAAATGCACAAGTTCAAAACAGTTTGCACACTTGTCGATAATTTTATTGCACCAACAAAGAAATCTTATCAAACAATGTGGAAAATTAAATAATATATTAGATTGTTCAAGAGTTTGTCCATCATGCAAGAACGAAGCGTGAAGGTCGCCTGGTTGCATTCTCTTTTGAATTATTCAATTCTTATCTTTGGCAGGAACCAAAGTGCACTCAGTAAATCTTTGCTTTATATCCTTTGCTATGATTAAGTGGGGAACAGGGGAGATACAAAACAATTTTTAAAGTGGGTTGGGGTTAGACATGTTAGACTAGTTAGACTGTATAATATGCATTGTGATCACAATTTAAGGAATTAGTTTATGTGACGCTGTGGGTAATTCCATTACTACGTTGGTCTTAGGAATCCGTAAATATTTAATTAGTAGAGGTAAATGTCAAAGGAAAAGTGATCTTGGTAGGGCAATGGGAATATAATGGTAGCAGACAAGTCGTGGAGAACACATTCATACAGCCAACGCCTTGTTCCTTTTTTCTCCTGAAAGTTGCTCGTTGATAGTTATGCTTACAGGTTCGGAAATAAATTACAAACCAAGCATTTTAACTCACTGATGAAGTTGTAGAAGGAAACTTTCATTCTGCCGACGGATTAGGATATAGGCAATTACATGTGAGTTATATAAATGAATTACGAGTGTAGTGTGAGATGCATTTTGCCTGCAGCGCACGCCTTGTAACAAACATATACTTGTAGAACCTCGTGATAGCACAAGGTATATAATAAGTAAGAAGATTACACGATTATGACATGAAATTCTTGAAACATGACGACAAGATTTGGATTTTGAATCTTTATTCGAGGTGTGTGATTCAATTAGAATGAAGATAACATAAAACAATGTGTGTTCATTAAAGTAGGCATTCTGATTAAATAGCTTGCGAAAGTCTGCGATCTGTAATTACAGTAATTTGTTGGGTGATGAAGGATATAAATTTTAAATGTACGATGGATGAAATGAAGTGAGGGGAAATTAGATTAATTTCCAATAATAGCTTGCGCAATTCTAACTCAATTAAATGTAATGATGAATGAAGGTACTTAAAACAGCCACACGAGTGTTATACGAGACACGTTTAAAATTTTATTGTGCTATTCAGTCCTTTTCTTTGCTCCAACAGGAAATGTCCTTTCTACTGCTGTCCTTGTGTTTCTTGGGAATATTCCAAGTCCACGGACAGAATTATCAAGTTATTTTCCCTGGTCAAGATGGAACAACTGCTCCAGCTTTCAACCAGCAACAAAATCCGTTTAGTTCTCAAGGACAAAACTCATTTGCTCCCGGATCTAATGAAGTTCTTGGAAACTATTTTAATGGAAATCTTCCACCTACGTCAAATCCTTCCCAAAGATTCCAACCTCAGCAGACTCATCGGTTGACACCGTTTGGTTCCCCTGGACCTTCAGAATTGCCATACACAAGTTCCTATTTGGCTCCACCTGCAACCACCTCTCTACCCAGACAGACTCATTTCTTTGGAAATAATTATGACTTCTTTAGACAGTTCCATCAGCCAGGATTTCAACTTCAATCTCAACCTCAGCAGCAGGCAAGACAGCAGTCTCAGCCTCAGCAGCAGGCCAGAGGACAAGAAGTCAGGAACAGTTTGGGATCCTTTCAGACTCAGACTCACGATCCATTCCGATCAGTCACGCCCACGGCAAACCACTTCTTCAATAACTTTGGACCAAGCTCAGGTATAATGATCTTTTATTTTTAGTCTTGGCACCTGCCGCAGTAAAAGTCTTTATGTCAAGAGTTACACAGACTTTGCATTTAAAGACATCCGTCTCTCTTTATAAATTAGCAATACTTCCTTTTCAATAAACTTAACCATTAAGATTGAGATGACACATTACTAACAAACGAACACTGATTGACTTTTATACAAAGAATTTAATGTTCCACAGTATATTCGATCCCCACGGATAAATCTCTAAAGATACAGTGACTTTATTTAGGAACCCCTTCACAGCCAACTTTCACAGCTTCTGCAGCTCCATCCACAACTGCTCAGTCATTTCCTACCACTACCCAATTTTTCAGTGGAAAGAATAACAACCCCTTCGCATTCTCGGTAGGAACAAACCCTTCTGTCGCACCTGCAGCTGCGTTTCAGCCAAGTCGACCTATTCCTCCGGTTTATCAGCCAATTCAAAGTGAACCCACTGCAGCGTCATTTCCATCAAGTCCTTCCCAGCCGAGACATCAGTCGTCATCCCCCACAATAACTTATCCCCTTACGGAAGTCAAATCTCAATCAGCCCCAACTCAAAACCCGTATAACAGTTATGAAGACGCTGCTAAAGCCATAGGCATCACCCATGGTCTGAGAGTTATCACAACTGAAACACTTAGTGCTTATCCCACCGTATCTATTGCAACTGATTCAGACGTTACTGAGCGAATTCCAGCAGTTATTGTGACCTCCAGGAGAACTACAGACGCTCCTAGACCTACTGAAGAGCCATCAACAAATCCACCACCAACAAGGACAACCACTCGAGCTCCTCCCATTACCACAACTCCAAGTCCTCCTTCATCAAGTGCTCCAGTAGAACCTACCTACTTTGTCTCCAGTACTCCTAATTACTATGAACCTACCTCCCCTCGACTACCTTACGTAAACAATAATTACTTTCCTTCGAGTACAACAGCAGCGGAGGAAGAGCGAAATTACTTTTTGTCCAGTACCCCTGCTTCAGTTCCTATAACTTATACTGGAAGATCTGTTGCCAATGTGAAGACTCCAGCGACCACGGCAGCGTTCATTCCAGAAGAACAGCCAAGAGTTGAAGTTGTTCCTCATAGTCAGCAGAGAGACCATCTTTTCCGGCACTCCAATCGAGTGGTTACCACAAATGATCTCGAAGTTCCGTTTTATGTTCCTCAGGAACAACCTTTAGAGGAAGAGCCTGAGCAACCCATAATTATTCCCAGACCCACGACGACTGAAGGGACCACTACCACGTCAACTACGACTACTACTACGACAACAACTACAACCACGCCAAGGCCTAGAACTAGGCCTCCACGACCAGTACAAAATACTGGAAGAGCTGTCAGACCAAGACAAAAGCAAAGAGTGAAGCAACAAGAACCACTACAACAGCAGTTCCTTCAAAGCGAACAACCGCAGCAAGTGCGTCATCAAGAAAGGACGATTGGACAGGGGAAACCTGTCAGTCCTTATTACTACAATAACTTAAGGCTAGGTCTTCTGTACACAAATACGAATGGAGCATATCAGTCGTATTACAATGGAGACATTCCTCAACAGCAAGTTGGGCTTGAAGAGATTGAGCCTCAAGTTATCGACTTTAACATTCCCAATAAGTTAAGCCCCGTTAGGCCTCAAAACGAAAATCAACAAGGTATTCTGTTATGACGAAGGTCCAGCTATCTTCCAGCTTCTTGTTCTTCTAATGATCTAACTCTAAATCTACTTACCCGATTAACATAAGTAATATTTATTCTGGAATCCACTAATGAATTTCAAGACGTTTTAGGGGCTACCTGAGACATTGGGCTTTTCTAACATATTTTAACTTCTTGACTCTAAGCGAATGATCCTCCTAGAATAATGGACTTGAAAGGGACATGTGGGACGATTTTATATTTTTGTGAATGTTGAATGTGCGAATGTGAATGTGTAGACAGTAGGCGACTGCTGAAATGCTGTATAACTAATATTGAAATGAATTACCTTTTCTAAAACCTAATCTAGTCTTACAGAATTGATTAATGCTACTGATCGTATGAAAGCTTCAGAAGTATAGTGAAAGATCGCATGATGAATGAATATTTAAGTTTGTGTAAATGGTATATTTATGTGCATGAGGAAACTATTTAAATAATTTAAAATTTATATATTTGATGCATGGAATGTTGCAGTGATTTTGTAAAAGATATCTCAGGATTACAAGTTTTGTATTTGATTGTTACAGACTTCCTGTCTTCATTTCCTCCATTCGTTCCTTTCCCTTCTGTAACGGAACAACCTCGATTCCAGCCGTCTCAGGTGGTATTTAATAACCAGGTTTCCAGTCCTCCACCGTCTCCTTCAGATGCTCCAGGAAGCGTGCTGAAGACTGAGACTGGCGAGGTTTACAAGGTTGGACCAAAGGGTCGTCTTCTCAGGAAACGCAAGCGAGTCCGTCCAAATCGACCTGCTGCTCCTCAACCTCCAACTCCATCATTCATTCCATCAGAACAGTCAAGTACATTCCTTCCAGCTCAAGATGAATCTCCGAAATTCGTTCCATCCTCAAGCTTTCCACCATTCAGGGCTTCGCAGTCTCTCATTGCTCAAGAACCATTTATCGATGGACCATCTCCATCCCCCTTCCAGCCTACAACTTACAGGCCAAACTTAAATGCTCTTAGAGATACTGAAGCTGAAGATGATGTTGAAGACGAAAAACCTATTACTACAACTACTTTCAGATCCCGACAACGCGTTAAAGTAGGATCTGCAGTGAGAAGTACAACGGAAAGTGCTGAGCCTGTAAGTAAACCAGTCTTAAGCGCAGCAGCTGTAGGATCAGATGAAGAAAAGACAAAAGTCATTGCTTCCAGATTAAAGTCTTTAGAGAGACAAATTCGATTTAGAAACAGGAGCAAGTCTACGTAAGCACACAAATGCTTTTAAAAATAAACTTGTTGACTATGTGTAAAATATTAATTAGTATTTTGTACAAGATCTTTGATTTTTCATTTTTAATATTGAGTGCAATTCTTCAACTTTACCTTGGGATTACTTTTCTTGCGTAGTTTTATCAAGTATTATTGTAACCTGACTTGCATGCCCTTATTTTCGTAGCCATTTGTAACGTGAGTAATTGTGTTTAGTGTGAATGAATAAACTGTTGGATTTGTAAAAGGAAGTGCGAGGAATTTTCGATTGTATCAATTTCATTACATTTTAAACATACAAAAATTCATAAAACTAATATTGAGAGATTTAGAGCCAAATAAAAACAATCATAGTTCGACATAAACTAATCTCGCCAATTATTTCGACAAGCTTTGTTTGTACACTCATAGAAGGTTGTCATTGGTTCATCAGCCGACCTAGTTTGCATTTGATAGAAGAACGCTTGGTTGTGATTACACTTAGGACACAGAATTTCAGTCCGTTGTCTGTGTTCGTCAGCCTTCGAGGTTTCGACAATGTCGACATGATCTTCATCGTCTTGGAAGACGTGAGTGACATAGCGATGCTTAGCCTTAATTGGATATACATAGGGACACGTTGAACATTTTCGAAGCCACTGGTCCTGTCCGCCTTTCTCGCCGCACCGGAACTTCACCTGCAGAAGGTTGTGGCAGTTCGGACAAAACTGAAAACGCTTCTCATGAAACATCGGAGGGGGCGGGGGTAGCGGTCTTAAAACTTCTTCGACGGACATCTTCCTTGGCAATAGTTTCCAGTGCACGCAACACACGTTCCTATAGTAGCCCCAGGTACGATTCCTTCCAAGACTTCCAGGAACCTAAACAATCATTCCTTTCAGTAAATATTAAAATTGTTGTGTATAAAAAAGGGACAAATGTAGTTTACCTTTCCGTTGTTTTTCGAATTCGTTATTCGTTGTATAGTAAATGTAAAAATGTAAACAATCAGAACAAAACTTTTTTGTGCAGTTTGTTTGTGTTGTTTTATTGCATTCAGATATTTCTCGCGCCAATCTAAATTCAAAACACTGCGCTAGAGAGCCTAAATAGTGCGACACATTTAAATACCGTTTTGGCGCTCAAGTTGAATTTAAAGTGCAGTTGAGGAAGGAGAGAGAAGATCAAGATCGAAGGTGTCAAAGCACTCAGCAGCAGTACAAGAAAGAAGACCATCCTACAGTGAAGAGGAACGAGGAAGAGTTATATTTTACTCAAAACAACTTCTAGACAAACTACTACAACTACGTACAACGTACTTGATTTCCTTGAGAAATAAAAAGTTTTAAATTCTAACCTGCACTAAAATTAGAAAGTGTAAATTGTGTTCGAAATGTTATAATATTCACCAATGTTGGACTTTGGGATCCGGGAGAGTTGCTATTCGTAATAGTTTTACTTGTTGACAGTTGTGTGAGAAATGACTCGTGGGCCGAATAAAAAGAGTGTAACACAAAGTGGGGGAGGCGTGGGTGGTGGTGCTCCTGCTGCAACAAGTGGAGTTGTTAGTGCGACCACACCCACCCAAGGGTACTTCATGTACAACGGGGGACTTGTCGATAATCATCAGAATAGCCAACACAATCTTAATAACAACAACAATAGCCACCATCATCAAAGCATTCAGCAGCAGGGCGTGGGTGGAGGATGCCCTGCGTCCTTCCTTCAGTTTAAGGGAAACCTCCTGGCATGTCTTTTCGAAGTGGATATCAACCCTGCCGACGGATTCAGAGCGAAGGAACTCATGGACAATGATGATCTTGCCACTGCTCTCGTCATCGATCCGTATTTGGGATTCACTACGCATAAGATGAAGATTTGGTAAGGGATTTGCCACCTACATAAAGGATCGATGAGGCTGATGAGGGACAATAAGAGGATGTCCTATTAATAGTTTAGTCATGTTGTAGTTGAGTAGTAAATTCAAATTGTATATTAGTGTGAAGATTAAAGGACTGGGAATAGTAGCAGTAATGAGAAAAGGCCACAGAAGGGTTAACAAAATCAAAAGTAACGGACACTTTTCCGGGAAGCATGAGTAGAGATGATATCATGCAATTTTATCATCGGAGTTCCATTTTAAGTAG
>JAQIWV010000235.1:0-10678 GCA_034696705.1 Isotomurus plumosus
ACAAATGTGCACTAACCATAGCTTTGATGTTTTTGCATGAGCAACAAGGAAAGTAATTATGTTGAACAAAGTACATAAGTTTCACAATGCAATCTACAAGCTGTGTATATGTGCCACATACAATCCTTTGAGAACTGAAGTTGTACAACTTAATGGGTAATGCAGTTGAGGGTATTATTATAAAGTACAGTTCCATGTTTCAATTTCGGTGTAAATTGAAAAGGGATATTAAGAGAGGCATTAGTAATCCCCTCTTCTAATTCCATCTTTTATGTCCTTTTTACGACTTTCTCTTTCTCTGTCCAGTCGCTGCACCCTTCGTTACTTTAAAGTGAAATGATGCGAAGACTTCCGTGTCAATTGCCATAAAATGATTACTTGATTACTTTTACGGTACAACACGTTCTTCCTACAGCACTAACATGAAATGAAAGGTTGGAAATGTTGGAATACAGCGTTCAATAAGATTCTTATAGAACTCTCAAAGTATGAGTTGACTTAGACATTCCATTATTGACTCGAGACGTGGAGACAGAAACGATCACATAATCATGACATAAGAGAGTAGAGTTCGAAGTCCCCAAGATCAAAGAAGTTCGACTATTCCAACACAGCCTTGTACACAAAGACAAACAACTGAAAGCAACTCGAGAAAGCACATTACCTTACGCACATTATTTATTATTATATTGAACGTTAACTTCCTTTGGTTTCCAGCTCCAACTGTCTAGAAGTCCCGTAGTTGCTTTTACTCGATTGCCAAGGTGGGTAATATGTAAATGCAAGTGGCAGTGACATGTTCTGGACAAGAGTATAGTATGTGTGCGCTTGTCATTGTCAATGTTGTCCTTTGATTTATACTGCTGTGTGCTTCGAACTACATAAAGGTCTCCATTATGGATTGACAATGGGTTAGGAAGACTATTGTCGGCGCCCAAGCACCGCGCGTAAATGTTTCGATAGCTCGTCCGGGTTCTCCTCAGGTTGACCGAGTCTTCCTGCCGTGCTTCGACCTAGTCTCGACACGGAATAAGCTTAGATGCAAACACCTCCACTTGAGGAATAGTTCAGTTTATTGGGAAAAGCCCGGAATTTGATTATTTTACAAGTTTTTTAATTATACAGAATGGCCCGAGTCCGAATGTGGTGTGCACAACTCAACGTGCCAAAGCTAACTGCCACTACTGGCTCTCTTTCCTTTCTTCCTCTTCTCGTCCGCGTCCCTCTCCCCTCCAGCGGGCGCATTCGAACTCATCACTCGATGACTCTTCTCGTTTCGGTCGACGACAATCTCCCGCCCGTGAAGACGCTACGGCTTCTTCACCAAACACGACGTCGACCACCTCCTCCGCTCCTTGAACGTCCAGCTTCGCCAACTTAACGGTTGGACGACGTAGCACTCCGCTTGTAAACTTCACGTCTACCATCCGTACTTGTCCATCGCCTCCAGGGAATGTTCGCTGGACAACTCCCATGGGCCACGTGTTTCTTGGATTATTTGGATCCACCTCTAGCACAACATCACCTGTCTTCAGCGACACCGTCTTCTTTTGCCACTTCTCCCGGTTCAGCAGCGAAGGGAGAAACTCCTTTACCCACCGACTCCAGAACATTTCCGTCAACACTTGCGCTTTCCTCCATTGCTTGCGCAGGCAGAGGTCTCCGTCATTGAACTCACCCGGAACCTGCACATTGCTGCTTCTTCCAATCAGAAAGTGATTCGGTGTTAACGCTTCAGGGTCCTCTGGATCGATAGACACGTGTGTCAGAGGTCGTGAGTTGACAATGTGTTCTGCCTCGATTAACAGAGTCAGCAGCACCTCGTCCGATGGATATCTTTCGTTAAGGGTGGAGTGGAGGGCGACTTTCACCGATCTCACTAGTCGCTCCCAGCTCCCGCCCATATGAGGTGCTGCAGGGGGAATAAATTTCCACTCTACTCCTCGGTTGCAACACTCATCTTTCAGTCTTTCTTGGTCCAACTCCTCCAAAGCCTTCTTCAACTCGACAGCAGCTCCTCGGAAATTGGTTCCGTTGTCGCTCCACAGGACGGTTGGACAGCCTCTTCTTCCAAAGAAGCTCCTGAGTGTCATTATGCACGAGTCCGTTGAGAGCGAGTGAGCTACTTCGAGATGAACAGCTCGAGTACTCAGACAAGTAAACAAGGCTCCGTATCTCTTTTCATGATGGCGTCCAACAGTCACCTCCATCGGACCAAAGTAGTCAACACCGCAGTGGTTGAAAGGACTTCCCCTGTCCGCTACTCGTTCCATGGGTAAGGCTGCCATTTCTGGAGCAATCGGTCTCGCTCGCCAGTTCTTGCAGACTTGACATGAACTCCAGACGCTTCGTACTGCAGATCGTGAGTTGAGGATGTGATATTTCTGTCTCAGCTCGTTCACGACTCTCTCCAGGCCATGATGTCCGCCTCTCACATGATGATACTCGATGAGTAATCGAGTGAGGGGATGCTTGTTGTCGAGTACAATCGGATGCTTCGCACTTTCCGTCACACACTTCGCTTTGTCCAGTCTTCCTCTCACTCGGACGATTCCGTCGGAGTCTAAAGTGACGCACAGTGTCTTCAACCGGGACGACGATGACATCGACTTTCCTTGGCGGAGGCACTCCCTTTCTTCAGCGAATGAGTCCCGCTGTACTACCCACAATAGATATTCCTCTCCAGCTCTAAGATCAACAGGAGTAAGTCCCGAGGACTTCTTGTTTCCTCGCTGCAAGTACAACTTGGTAAACTTGATCACTTGAGCCATTCTTCTCACTAACTTCATCCAGCAAGGGCACTCTTTGTAGTCAATAAGTGTAACTGAAGTCTTCATTATCGCTCCAACATAATCCTTCTTCATCTCCAGGATTTCAGCCTGAATGTCCGTCGTCTTCGAACTCACTAGGAGAACTGGCCACTCTTCCTCTTCCATCTTCAGAAAACTTGGGCCACACACCCAACGACTCCCTGGAATAAAGTCGGATGGGGTTCCAAGTCGGGTCAGTTCATCCGCCACGTTCTCTGCTGTCGGAATCCATCTCCATTCCTCAGGGTTCGTCTTTTCCTGAATTTCACCCACTCGATGAGCTACAAAGGCATGGTAGCGTTTCCCTTCCGACTTCAGCCAGCAAAGGACGGTGCGGCTGTCCGACCAATACACCGTGCGGTCAATTGTGATCTCGTGAGACTCCCTGATGAACTCTGCCGTTCGACATCCAAGCAGGGCAGCTTGTAATTCCAGTCGAGGAATCGACAAGCTTTTCAGTGGTGCTACTCTTGACTTGGAGCACACTAATGCCACTTCAACGGCTGTTTCTTTCTTCACTCTAAAGTACGCCACGGCTCCGAAAGCTTCCTCGCTGGCGTCACAAAAGACATGTAACTCCATTCTTTATGCAGACGTAAAGAACAGTGAATAGCATCGAGGAACAAGAAACTCTTCAATCTTGTTCAGTTCTTCCAACCACAACAGAAACGGTGCACTAAGACTTGCAGGGATATCATCGTCCCACCCTACTTGAGACTTCCATGTGGATTGAAGCATAATCTTTGCCTTCACTGTGAAGTTACCCACGAGTCCCAAAGGATCAAATATCGTCATCAACAGTGCCAAGAATTCGCGTTTAGAAGGCAGCCGTTTACCAGTGATTAGGTCCTCCTTGGCCTTCACAAAGTTTAAGGAGAAAGTTAGCTTGTCTTCTTTAGGGAGCCAAAACAATCCTAACACACGCTCCACGTTTACTTCTCCTTCCATGTCCAAGCTAAGCTTCCCAACTGCTCCCAAGTCTTCTGGAATCGCCTCCATCACTTCATCTGCAGAGGATATCCAATTGCATAGACGAAATCCCCCACTGGAACAGATCTCCCTCACCTGAGCTTGAAGAGCAATTGCTTCTGACACAGTGTCACAAGAGTCGAGGTAGTCATCGACGAAAAACTTCTCCAAGATCGCCAGTACTGCATCTGGAAACTTCTCTTCGTATTCCTTAGCATTACGGTTTTTCACCTCCTGTGCAATTGAAGGACTACAGGACGCTCCGAATATGAGAACTTCCATCTCGTAGACGCTTGGCTCTTGATCCCTATCTGCTCCATTTATCTTGAAGCTTATCTTCTCCCTAAGACCTCTCACTTCAAAGTCCACTACTTCGGACTTCTCGTGTTGTACCGCTGGGTGCAGTCCTCTGAACGACAGTTGTTTGGGCGTTCCTTTAAGTCCCAGTCTCCTAGCAACATCTTCATCCAGTAGGGTTACCGTTGAACCCGTATCCATCATCGCAAAGGTCTTAACTTCCCCTGCAGGTCCACGCAGTACCACTGGTACGATCATTAAGTTGATGTGCGATGATCCACTTCCAACAGAAGCAATCGATGCGTGAGTTATCGCCTCCGGCTCTCCTTCGGCGTTGTCTTCTTCCTTCTTGTGGAGAATGGGGTGGTGGTTTCGAGTACAACCCTCAACCCCACATTCTTTCTTCGCGTAGCACTTCGATACGATGTGTCCAAACTGAAGACAATTGAAGCAGTGGTTCTTTCCTCGAACCCACTTCCATCGCTCCTCCAAACTCAGCGACTTAAACTGACTACAGTTAGCAATGAAGTGAGGCCCGGTCTGACAGTAAAGACACTTCCGGTCTTTCTTCTCCTTGTCCGTTTGTTTCATCGAACTTCCATCTTTGCATTCGTCGTTTGCCACCATGACACTAACGGCCCCCTTCCCTTTCCATGGCGCTGGTTGTTGATAAATCTTCTTAGCAATAGCTGGTTGATTAAGTTTCACATAGATCTCTGATAGATCTTCAATCCAGGTGGCAAAGTCCTTGAGGTCGGCAAATGTCTTGAACAGGTTTCTCTTCTCCTTCGTCCAGTCGACTTGAAGAGAGACGGGTAACTTGGCCACAAGCTCAGTCAGCAGCTGTGGGTTTGTGAGAAATGGCGCACAGCCCATGCTCACCGCCGTCGCCGCCAGATTCCTCACCACATCTGCGAACTTCAATATGCCCGCAAAATCTCCTTCTTTCACGTACGGCAGCTGTTGCGCTTGCTTCAGAAGTCTCTGAACAACAACTTCTGGATCGCCGTATCTTCTGGTGAGGACCTGGATAATCTTCTCCACGTTTTCTGGAGACAGAAGCAGTGCTCTCACGCACTCTCGAGCCTCCCCTTTCAACCCTTTCTGCAGACGTTGGAGATTCTCAACAGCACTTAGTCCGCACTCCTCTGACACAGTGCGATACTGGCTGACAAAGATCGGCCATTCTTCGGGGTTGCCGTCGAACTGACCCAAATCCTGTTTGATTGTCTGGCGTGCAATCAGCTTGTCAGTCTTACTGTCCTTCTGCTGCACTCCGATCACTGCTGTCTTCATCGCTTCCGTCAACGCAGCGGCTAAATTGTTCACGGCAACCTGGTTACCGTCCGGGGCAACTTGCTGCCCGGCCAATTGTTGTTGCAAAGGTTTCGACTCCATTCGTCCAACTACCGGTGGAGTGTCCTCTCCACGAACTCTCAACAATCTTCTCATCAGATCTTGAGTCTCTGGACTATCAGGTCGTTCGTAGTCTCCTTGAGCAGAAACGAAATCTTCTTCCCAGAGCTCTGGAATCTCCTCTCCAGTCAGTTCCTGTGAGAGATTCTCCGCCAACTCCAATTGCAACTTGTTGATTTCCTTCTGTTCTTCTAGGAAACCCTTTTCTCGCTCCGCCCACTTTCCAAGATACTTAAGGTTAATCCTCTTCTCGGTAACCTCACTCGTAATTCTTCGTATCTCTTTCTCGAGGGCCTTAACCTCTTTTTTCCGGTCAGCGATTTCCTCCGCGGTACCATCTGCTTGACCGTTGAGCTCATCCACTTGGTCGATGAGTGTCTTCACACTGTGCTCCAAGAGCTCGATCTCCCTCGTGGCTTGCTCCAACTTATCTTCGACTGCAGCAGTGTCCTTACGAGCTTGAAGTTCCGCTTCTCTGGCCTTCACGACAGATGATGACGTCTGAGCTGTCGAGGGTGCAGAGCACCGACTCCTCCCGTCACCCGTCTTCGCGACTAAGCGTGCACTCCTCCTCGGGCCCCCAGCTGCTGCACCTTCCTCCATGTTACCGAAGTGTAACGAACAAACAAAAACAAAGAATGAACTAATGTTCCCCAAGAACAAATTGGAACGATTCCTCGCCTGATTCGGAGTCCCTTTATTTATGGAGCCGGACTCTTTGCCCACGCATTCAGACGCAACTTCGCCTTGCGTTAGCGGATGACTCCTGAATGGGATGTACTTCCCCTGGAACGGATCTCCAAGTACTGATCCGGTATGTCGAAGGACCAATGTCGGCGCCCAAGCACCGCGCGTAAATGTTTCGATAGCTCGTCCGGGTTCTCCTCAGGTTGACCGAGTCTTCCTGCCGTGCTTCGACCTAGTCTCGACACGGAATAAGCTTAGATGCAAACACCTCCACTTGAGGAATAGTTCAGTTTATTGGGAAAAGCCCGGAATTTGATTATTTTACAAGTTTTTTAATTATACAGAATGGCCCGAGTCCGAATGTGGTGTGCACAACTCAACGTGCCAAAGCTAACTGCCACTACTGGCTCTCTTTCCTTTCTTCCTCTTCTCGTCCGCGTCCCTCTCCCCTCCAGCGGGCGCATTCGAACTCATCACTCGATGACTCTTCTCGTTTCGGTCGACGACAATGTTAGTTTATATAACAGGTGCAAATGGATCTGGAAAGGTGATTTAATTTAAGTGGAAGCCAAGATAAACATTGTCTGATAATGTGTTTATAATTAGACGAGTATGCTAAGTACAATATTAGGGGAACTGATGATCACAAATGGAAGGATGTCTGTTAATGGGAGGGTTGCATATGCTTCACAAAAGGCGTGGATATTTCCTGGAACAATTAGGGAGAATATTTTAATTGGGAAACCTTTTGATCAGAAACGATATGAAGATGTTATCGAAGCTGCGTGTCTATTGAGAGACATTAAGTCGATGCCGTATGGAGATCTGACAGTGGTTGGTGAAAGTGGAGCAGGACTTAGTGGAGGTCAATGTTCTAGACTCAGCATAGCTAGATGTATTTACCAAGAAGCGGATATTTATTTACTGGACGAACCATTTAGTGCTTTGGACTCAAAAGTATCAGCAAAATTATTTCAAAGTTGTGCAAAACGGTTTCTCGGCAATAAATTACGTGTTGTTGTTTCAAATCAAACTGCAATGACGAAGTATGTAGACTACGTAATTATTATGGAAGAGGTAATTAACAGAAAATTGATACATTTTAAAATTTAACAATCCTAAAATGAAATTATTGTAGGGAAGGATAGCAGCCCAAGGATCGCCAAAGGAATTATCTCTCATGATTCCTCAGTATTTTGGAGAAGACTCTGACAAAGTGAAACCTACGGAAAGAAAAGATTCCGTCTTTCCGGAGACTCAGGTAACATTAGTTTTGCAAAAAGGACTATTTGTTTAGTAATATAATTTGATTGCTCTAATTACAGTTCATGGAGTCTCCTAATTCTGAGAAAGACGCGAGTAGTTTGGAACTCAAATGCACTCCCAGAAGTTTCAGATTGATTTCTTGTTACTTGGCTTCAGCTAAATCAAAGTTTTTGCTGTGCTGTGTCATCGTTTCAATTTTGTTGACTCAATCTGGAGCAAGTGGAGCCGAATACTGGATTTCTTATTTGTAATTTAATCCTAGTTTAGTTTAGTTTAGTCCTATAATTGCCCGATAAACAGGTTATTATGCATATATATTTGTATTGTTTCAGATCTTACAAAGTCGAAGGAGACATGAACTTAAATCAGAAACAAATGCTTTTGGGGACATACGGGGGTCTGGTGGGGGTTGTGATCGTGGGGAATATTTTACAATCAGTTTTATTCTTTTTGTATTGCACAAACGCTGCTAGAAACATCCATGTTAAAATGATTAATGGTCTTATGTCAATTAACACAGGATTTTTTGATTTGAATGGATCTGGTAAATTAGAATCAAAGTATAATAAAAAAAATCGATTTAAACTTAAAACTGAACACTTAATCATAAATTATAAATTGTCGCAGGTGTGATCTTAAATAGATTTACAAAGGACTTGGTGTCTGTCGATGAATTGCTGCCATCGAGTATTTTCGACATGTGTGTGATATTCTTGCAAATGGGAGTGTCACTTGCGATGATAATCATCGCTGATAACTACATGGCAATCTCTACATCAGTTCTTATTTTTGTTCTATTTATAATAAGAAAGTTTTATATCAAGACTGCTAAACTTATTCGGGAAAACGAAATCTCAGGTAATTATTAGTTTTTATTTCATCAGATTAAATATGTTAGGACTGACGTTAATAATTGTCTGCTCAGCTAAAAGTCCAGTGTTCTCTCATGTGAGCCACACAATACAAGGTCTCCTTACTATTCGTAGTTCTTCAGCGGAAAGTCTTTTTACCTCACAATTTGATGCACTGCAGGTAAATAATCTTAATTGAACTTTGAAGTTCATTCTTTTGTTTCTTTATATTAATGCCAACAACTTGTAGAATAATTTCCATCCTACCTTATTTTTTTTAAGGACGCTTACAGTTCCGCATGGTTTATGTCGATTGCTGCTGCAAGAGGGTTTGGAATGGGAATTGAGTTTGTCTGCAATATTTTTGTAACTATACTTGTCACAAGTATTGTGTTTGCTAATAGTAAGTGATATTAAAACTGTTTGTAATCAAAAGATAAAATAATAACTTTAATTGCAGGTGGGAGTAGTGGAAGCATTGGTCTTGCGATGACTTCTGCGCTTTCACTTTCCAGTTGGCTCCAACAAGCACTCCGTCTCAGTTCCGATGTTGAAAGTCTGTTAGTTCCTGTGGGAAAGTTACTCGAGTTGCCCAAACTGGAACCCGAGTGTACAATTGTCTGCTCAAGAGGTCTATTCATTGGATACTGGGAAGCTAATTATGAATTTGAAATAATATTATTTTTTTTATTGCACAGATTCAGACTTAGCTAATGAATGGCCTTCCGAAGGGCGAGTGTCTTTTGTAAATGTATCAATGTCTTATAACGACACTCGGGTACTCAAAGACATAACATTTGAGGTTAAACCGAAAGAGAAGGTGGGAATTGTGGGACGAACTGGAGCAGGAAAGAGTTCCATTGTCCAGGCGCTGTTTCGAATGACAACCACTTCTGGAGACATTCTCATTGACGGAGTCAGTATTGAAAGTGTTGGAATAACTGAACTGAGACAGAGCATGGCGATCATTCCTCAGAACCCTGTAGTTTTTTCTGGAACTCTAAGAGACAACTTGGATCCATTCCATCTTTACTCGGACAACGTGCTGTGGAATGCACTCAATAATGTACGCCATGTGGAAATATCAGCATGCAAAAATTTCGTAAACATTTATATTTATATGGTAACCTTATCTTGTAAAATTTCAGGTAAAATTGTCGAATCATTTTACGAGCCTTGATTCGGAAGTGGACGAACGATGCGTTTTAAGCAGCGGACAGAAACAACTGATTTGTGTTGCCCGAGCGATAATTCAGAATAAGAAGATTATTGTGATGGACGAAGCCACCTCTGACATTGACAATGAGTAAGTTTATCTTAACGAACGTAATTTAGAAAGACAGATTCATTTTAATTTTATTAAACTCAGGACTGACGAGTTGATTCAAGAAACAATTCGGGAGCTGTTTGCTGATTCCACGATGATAATTATCGCTCACAGACTTAACACGGTGATCAGTTGTGACAAGATTCTGGTTCTTGATTATGGAGTTGTTAAAGTAAGTCCTCCTCAAACAAAGATCTTTCAACTGTACTGATTTAACTCTTTATCGCAGGAATATGGCAACCCACAAGCACCAGACGGATACTTCGCAAGTCTTATCAACGCCCAAAATTGCTCATCAAATTAAATAGGATTCTAGCAGAACGATCAATTTACTGTTTTGGTTTCTTATTTTCTGTATTTGACGAACACACGAATAATTAGTCTTAATCGATAAATATTATAAAATGGTTATTTATACTATATAGTAACCTAGTGACAATCTAAAGTTGCACACTTTAAAGTTTAAAGTATGGGAGTGTAATTTTTAAGAGCGTAAATAGTACAATTATAATTCCAAGCATATTTTTGTGTAAGACTCTCATTGTATTTCAATTCAATGAAGTAAATGGGGTAACAAAAATTGCAAACTCAGGAAATTTCTCAGCCTTCTCTTAAAATTTTGACCTTCTTACTGTCCAGTAATTGGAGATGTTTTTTTATGGGATAGAAGTTAGTAGGTCAGTGGTGAAAACAAAACAATGAGGTTTTTGTAATTCTTCTAATATATTTTACTCCGAAATAGTCCGAAAGCATGGGGTAGATTATCTATAGTTGAGATATGACTCTTTGATAAGCAAGCACGCAAAGTAAGCATTTATCAAAAGTAAATGCTTAAGAACGCCTAATTCTAATTCGCCTAAACTAAATAATCGTTGTATTATCTGTCGGAAAGAAAGTTGCTATCAAAGGACCGACTTTCTCTGTGAAACTAGCTCTCACTTCAACTTCAACGAGTAGAAATTAAATATTTAGTAAGCAAAACGCTAAGATTTTCGCTAAAAAGAAGACTTCAAACAATTGATTGGGTGTTTTTTTCGGAGTGTTCTTTAGGCTTG
>JAQIWV010000236.1:0-10670 GCA_034696705.1 Isotomurus plumosus
TATCACGGAATGCGAAGGTCAGCTTAACCAGAAGTTGCATAGGTTACTTGTCTCAATTAGTTAATAAATCATTCGGTGATTTGTTTCCGGAGACAGATGTTTCCTTCTGAAATACTTTGTTGCTTATCACACAAAATCTGAGCAGTGGAACAAAACTAGCATTTCAGCATACAATCTATAATGAACTGAAGCCTCGGACCGACAGTCGTGACAAATGTAAATGCTTCACTGCTGTTTATAATTCGTATCTTTATAACAACTTCATTTGAAATTGCATTATTGTTTGTGCAAAAACAGTTCCACGTTTCATTCACTGAAATATTTCAACCTACAAAACATCAAATGTTTAAGGCCGACGACCGTAAAGACCTGCAGTCATCAGGAGACCACGCTGAATGAATCTTGATTGGGATGTGCGATGTGAACCCAGTACTGAATCTAAAAATCAATTAAATTCTGTGACAAAAAATGCCTGCGTCTGGACGTTGAGGCCCGACCTTCGGTGAATTACAAGTAAAGGTGTTTGCGAAGGACGGAGCGAGCGAGCTGCACAGTTCATTGATAAGATAATTACATGTGGCAAACTGCGATATTTATTAATACACGTACTAACAGATGAAATCGAGGAACCCGTCTGAAGAGATACGCAATGCAAAATACAAATAGCCCTTTTTGATCGATAACCTCCACCATCGCAGCCTGCGGAACTTTATTGGCATGAGTAGTCACCGATCATGAGGTAAAAACACTCTGCTGAGACACCGAATGTCTGCTAAATGGTAAAACATTTATACCACTTGCAGTACCTTGTCAGGAATTCACTTGGGAATGACACGGAATTAACTAATAATCTTGGAACAATAAAAACGTAATGGTTTACCCTCTGGAACTCACGTATTCCTCCTATACATTTAAAAATGGACTGTCACACTTAAAAGAAAGGTATCATGAATTCAATTGTTTCAATTAAGATAGTGGCAAAGAGTGAGTGTGTGTGTGTTTTGCTTTGAGTTGTGATGAGACCTCCAGTTCTGACGTCACGAGTCAGTTTCTGCTGAGGAAACTATTGACCAGTTCTCATGAAACAAGCAGGTGCTGATTTCGGCGTAAACACAGCTGCACGGGTGTTTACAAGTCTGTTATTTATTCAGATGAGTCCATTCACACAGAGAAGGTAAATAAACAAGTTCAAGTTGAATTAAAAGTCGTTTCCTTCTTTCATGTATGCAAAATCTCTCTCAATGACAATCTTGTAAGTTGTCTGTACAGAGAAGAGCACAACTAGTTTGCAATCTTAAAAATAGTTCAGCAGGAGAGCATTTCAATTTAATATTAGACAATCAATCAATACTTTATGACTTACTCCGTACAACTGGCTGTTGAATATACAAGAGAATTAGAAACTACTTGAATTCGTGGAACTCATTTGAGACTTTTTGTGTGTATAAAAGCAAATGACTTAAGTGGTCAGAGATCTACAATCACTGTGTCTTTCTCGTTATTCCCAAAGAAGGTTGACAATGAAGATTTCTAACATTCACCTTCTCGTTGGAGTCCTCCTGATACTCCACACTTCGTCCACTCTTGGCGCAGGTAAACACAACACTGTATTAAATTCAGTATATATAAATTATTTACTTGCATTTTTGTTAATTAATCTGCTAATGCTGTAGGACTCTTGAGGTGTGACCGATCCACAAAGACTTACTCGTTCTCCGATGGATGCAACACGATTTTCGGTTGCAACTGCCTCACTAAAGAATGTGGCTACAGCACTTACGTCGGCTGTCCTCCAGGGACCAGGACTGACTACTGGAACGACCAGTCCCACAAAATTTGCTGCAACTGGAGTTACAGGGACTAAAATTAATTGTAACAGTTTAAAGCTAAAACTTCGACATTGAAAAGCTGCACTCCACAAATTAATTCCGTGTTGAGTTCAGCAATTTCATTTAATTTGATTTAATTTTTTTGCTTTAAAAATTAGTCAACAAATTTATGAGTTGTGCATAATAAATTGTTAGATGTGCAGATTTTGGATTCTTGCATCTTAATTTTGTTTGAAGAACTTATTCCAAACTCGAGCTCGTAGTCACTCATTTAGAATTGTAAGTTAAGGAATTGTGAATTGCTGTCATATAAATTTGGATGAAATTAAATTACTTTCCGCAATTAAAGCCAAACGGACTTGTGCATCTTTATTCTTTATCTCAGCGAACAAAACTAATGGCACCGGTCGTTGGGACACACTGGGCTTTATTAATTTTGTCCCAGTTTCCTGGAAGACCTAGAGGAAGTTGAAAAGTCACTCATCTTTTGCTGTCAAGCATTAGAGTACGAAAGAAACACCAAGATATGTTTTCGTTATGAATTGAAGTCTATTTGTGTAAAAATAGAAGATTTGGAACAATTTTCTCAACGTAACCTTTACTCTTTTCGTCTACAGTTGACAAAAATATTTTCAACGCAACTTTTTGGCGACTCAGTGGCAATACTTTACTGTAAATGAATTCTTTCATGGTTAGATCATTCAAAAGCTTCTATTCATGTGTGTAGTTTCAAATACACATTACAGTAATGTTACAAATGTTTGTGTTTTGCATAAGTCATTTATGAAAGTCACGTCAACTTTTATTTTGTACGTCCCTTGCACTGCAGGAAGTTGCTGGGATGAAAGAAAGTTGGTCAACAAGCACAAAGTGACAAACATTTGAAATTGCAATGATATCAGTTTTCTTAAGTTAAGAAACAGAAACCCATGTCCAAAATGATATCGAAAGGTTCGGAAAGAATGAATAGTAACTTTTAATTCGGAACTTTTCAGCGAGTGGGGCTTGAGGTTCTGTTGGAACTGACACTCGTTCCCTGCCAATCACATTTAAATTTCGTTGACAAACGAAATGAAATTAGGTACCAGTTGAGTGACCTTTTGGAGTATAAAGGCTCATACTGCAGAAACGTAATCACATGTGTCTGCAATAAAACGGTTTACTGAATTTTATGAATGACATTCTGTATTTTGATTGACTATTAAGCTACTCAAAACATTTCCGTATTCTAAAAGGAATGTTTTTCCCAGTAATGTGAGTAACATTGTCAGTATGTCAGTAGTATTTGACTGCTTATAAAGGTCAAAAGTAAAAGCTGTTGTTGGACAGTTACAAGTCCTATTCCAACAGAACACTTTACATGTTCTTTGCTCGGATACAATGTGCGTGAAGTTGTTCAGTAAAGAGGGAGAGGAAGTAACAAGGAAGCCAAAGTTCTATTTATTTTAACAGTCCTATAAATTTTACTATCTCTCAATCTCACAAGATGTAAGTCTTTCAAAGGGATTTGACTAATTTCTGGATAACTGCAAGAGAGTAGAAAATTCTGCAATCAGTTCTTAAAGCTACTCAGCATTCAAAAACTTAACTCGCAACTTCCCACTCAAATTTCAAATCGTCCGCGTATTTATTTTGTTTCATTGTAAACTTCTAAATCATTGAAGCTATGAAGTTTGAGTACTTTTCGTGAGACTGATATAGTCAAATGTAAAAAAAATAAATTGTACAATAATTTTTTAATTTAGGTTTCTTAACCTGTCAAAACTAGCTTCCACCGTTTCAACCTCTGTTGGTGCTTTGTTGGTGTGTATAGAATGTAAATCTAAGATAACCTCGTCAGCTAGTCAATCCGTCAGTCAGCCAAAGGAAGCAACGCAGGCGCTACATCAGAGTAAAAGCTACAGTTGAATTTTGAGGAGTTTACCCACGGCTTTATCAAAACATTAACAATCAAATAAAGAATTACTATAGAATTACATTAGCTCATTTCTAGAGTTGAGTTTCATATCCCGAGCTCTTGTCGGGATCTCCCACGAATTGAAATTTGATCTACAATCTGATATAATTCAACCATCACTTTTCTGAAAGGCAAAACCAAAGGAAATATGCAAAACGATATATCTGAAAAGTATTCTCACGCGTGTAATATAATGGAGTGTGGTACTTTGTCTCATGATTGCCGATCAGCGTTTCGATTTGGCAAACACGAGATCCCATTGTGATATGAAACCCAAATACCTGCAAATGCCGCATAAAACGCAGACAAATAAAAAGACGTGCTTGACATACTACATGACTCTTTAACAACATACCGAAGACTTTACGACACGAAACATGTGTGTAGACGAAGTCATGTTATTCTTCTGCTAATGGAATAACCAGCTTACTTAATATATGACTGTATTTAACTCTGTGACAATAAATGATTGCATGTCAACGTTTAGGATAAACAGTTAGGTATGGCTGAAGTACGATTGCAGGTTTGATGAAATGACCGAGATCGAGTGCGTTGACTCACGTAATCTGTAGCGTTTGGCAGAAGGAGTCGTGGAATCTTTCTCACGTAATACTAATGTAGGAATGCACGTACCTGTGATGGCTGTTTGAAAGGTATACGTGATACAGACTTTCTCAGAATGGTTTCGCTCTGGTATCAAATATCTTACACAACTGGTATCCCTGATGGCAACCACATCTGTTTGTTCTTGACGCCAAAACGGACACAATCTATTCTTTGAAATTAATGAGCCTTCAGATTTGTAATCAGATATATGGTTCCACACTTATAATTGGTTAAAGATACTTATATTTTTAATACATACACGATAAAGTTGCTTAATATAATAAGTAATTTTTTTCTCATTGAGTTACAAGTTCCAGTGAGTTCGATTTCTCTGAAAACTCTGAAACAGATCTTTTTGTAGATTTGCACTTTCTTTTATGATATTGTAAGATTCCAGGTGTACGTACCTAAATGCAAAAATGATAACATTGTAATAATAATATTTTTACTCATTTTAAAAGAATAGTATGTATGGAGATTCCCAATTAGTTAAAAAGGATGTTGGACATCCGTTATAGATGGGACAAACAGGAAAAGAGTGGTTAGAAGAATTTTAAAGAAAGGAAGGAGAAGCGGACAGAAGAACGAAATTGAGAGACAGAAAAAGGGGTTAGGCAGTAGAGGAGCGGGAAGAAAGTTTAACTTTAAGGAAAAAGACGGATAAAAAGTATAGAAATAAATTGAAGATGTAAAAAAAAAGAAAGCAAATGAATAAACACGAATAAATAAAATCACAAAAAAATCTACCAAACACAACATAATCCGATAATATGAACGACAACGAATGGCGGTCAATAACACCCGAAGCAAGATTCACCAACATAGGCGAAATTATCTTTTCATCCACTTGCTTAGCTTGGAATTTTACGGCTATTAAATCTGCATCTGCAATAACGACAAGAAATAACTTGTTTAAAATTGGAGTTTATCTTATCGTTTAGAATAATCAGGAGTCTCAAACAAATTATATACACATAATTTTCCACCAATCCGAAGAAAAATCCATTTGCTTTTGAATTTATTTGAATCAACTCAATTTAAATCAATGTGACTTTTGAGTGTATCAAAAATCTATTGAAATTAGGAACTTGAATGTTCAACAGTTAAATTGCTGCCTGCAGTACTTTTGAGATAATTCAGCTCAGTCAGAGACATTCCAAGCCAAGTGAGCTAAAAACATTTAGAAAAGTAAGTCACATCAGTTGAATTGTCTGCAGAAGGTGTGTTAGTCACATTGGTTCGAAACAAAATGTGACATGCGTAAAAATGGTATCATGAAGTCTTCCATTAATAAATACCTTTTGGTTCCAGCTAGTTACTTTGTTAGCATTTGTACCTGACTGCCAATAAGTATCAACCTTTGAATAACGTTCACTTGACTATGCACAGTTGGTGAATTCATTTGAATGTGAGAGTCTTGTAGTCAAATTGTGGTTTTATGGTGTTGAATCTCGTACATTCTAAAATTCTAACTAATTCTAACAGCATAAAGGTTGACTATTTGAAACTTCATAAATATTCAAGAAACGCTTAGTAGCTTTCGAGGAAATAAACTTACAGAATTAGAATGACTTAGTTTTGACAATAAATTGCGTGCACAGTTTTTAATCCCAGACCTTCTCTAATTCACTAATTATAATACTTAAACTGTACGTTACGAGTCTTTCTGAGACACTTTGGAACCGACATACAAAGCCAAGGAAGTTTGGGAGATCAGCCACTCTATTACTCTTTATTTAATCTACGTTAGTACAACCTGAATTTTTAATTGGCTAATGCGTAGACATCAGTAACAGCCATTAGGGTCTCAGCTGGTTGACAGTTTCAGTAAATTAGGTTAAACTAAAAATTGTAAATTAAACTGCGCTGCTACTGCGTCATAAATAGCGAACAGAGGATTTCAGGAATTCATTAAAACTCAGATGCTTTTTTGACGAATACTATTAAAAAAATTTTTAATTATTCAAAGTAAAAATTAAACAGACTAACCAAACATGAAGCACTACACAAAAGCAAGAATCTTCATTGACATACTCATTAAGCTGCAGTTTTGAATGTTTCAAACTGAATAAAAAATTTACATTCCAACAAAAGAGACATATTTTACCGACTTCTAACGCAATTTGTTTCAAGACTTGTTCAAACAGTTATTTGATTATAAGAAAAGTATTTGTAAAATATCTTCTCATATTATCATTTGAAGCCACTTAGTGAACACGTTGAATATACCCACAGAAATACGACGAATTAGCTCTATGAATCCAACTTTTTTACAGAATTTGTTTTCGACTTGTAGAATTATAGTTTCAAAGTTCAACGTCATTTGCAATTCGGGAAAATCAATAAAATTCGGGAAACACCAAACCTTTAGGATTACTAAGATGCAAAAAATCTGCTACTTGCTGCAAAAATACAATTTAATATTTTAGTCCACTATTGGAGACAAATTTTTCCTAAAGCTGAATTAAATCTCTACAATCTCAAGGCTCAATACAATCTCCAGAAGAACAATAAATAACTTACTTAAACACTGAAAATGATGCTGAGAACATTGACAGGACAGTCAAGTCTGTCCTAACCTAATCTAAGCTTAAATTGTTCGTTAATTATATCTGATATGATATGACAACTTATAAATCATTGTCTGCGATTCTTTTTTGAAAGATAGAACTCAAGAACTCATTTCTGTTGATAAGTCATGCCAAATCCCAAAAAGATTAGACTTATTAAATTAAGTAAATGATCAGTTAATCTTCAGTCAATTACGCAGTTTAGTAAACTTTCGTATAAAAAATCGTTTTTGGGTGAAAAGTTTTTCTGAATAAGTAATCAACTTCTTGAACACAAGCAGACAATTTTAATGAAAGCATTTCAGCAATACCTGCATACTGAAAGAGTGATTTTACTGACTTTGTTCTCGGTGTTCAGAGAAATAACAAACGTGGGAATTATTTCTCAAATACAAATGTGTTCACGTCCTTTCGGGCATAATTCTGATCCACAAACGCACAATCAATGTAAAATCGTTTTATCAGGCGAATATATTTTTATGACATCGGTGCTTGTGAAGAATTAAATATTTACAGCGTACGTTCAAATTAATTTCTGAAAAAAATCAACAGATACAGTGGCCGAAATACCGCTCTTATGACTTTTTACCATTTTTTGATGCTCACCATCTCAATGTTTCTGAACTGAACAAGTCTTGCAAAATGAAGGAATTAACTTTTGGCAGCCACGCAAGTACAAGTAAAACTGTAATGTAACAGAAAATGTACAACGTTTTGGAAACGATTCATTGTAAAGCCTACTTTTCTGCCAGTGTTTTTAGAAGTGCAGGAATTTTATATTGCTTGTGAGTCCGTTAATAATTCACACGAAAGTAAATGTATGCGGTTCAAGATTCTCATTTCCTTTGTATTTGTGTCCGTATGCAAACAATCCAACGGAAGACCATATATCTACTATAGAACATATCTGCAATTTAATTTATTTCTCTTGGCACAGTTTGCACTCCAGCGACACGGAAATGGCTCAAAAAGCTTCTTGTTCCACACTTGCCAATAATATGAACGTTGAAATTAAGAATGTGAATACCATTTTTCTGTAAAACACGTTTACTATAAACTGTGACTTAATCAACAGAGTAGGGAAATTTAATCTGCAAACAATTGAAACATTGTCTTGTCAAGGTTGAGAATATTCTACAACGGTTCTTCTGAGAACGAAGTCTACAACGCGTAGCTTACAAGAGCCGCAATCAAGTATATGATCATACTCCTTTATAAATATTGAAAAAATAAGCTTACAATGCAAGTACAACAAAAGCCAGGGACCCAAACTGGATGGGTCAATAGTCGAGAAATGTAGAAAGAAGAAACGACTATAGATATGATATACATTAAAAAGTTCGAGAATTGTTTCCCAAATGTCTCTGAAATGTTGTGCATCTGTCATGATCAACGAGTTTTGTCTTCGAGTCGTGCATGAAGTTGAGTTTACTGGAACTGTCCAGAAATAACGTAACCTATCAAGGAAAAAAATGAAACTGAAAACCAACCAGATTCGTAAAGCCATGCGATCTAGTTTAAATGTTTTCCTTACAGTCGGTATCGTTGACTGAGACGCAGAACCTCTGCACAAAATGGGTTTGGAGCAGATATATCAATGTCAGTTTTGTAAAGCATTCTTGTCCCAAATTAATTGAGTACTGAATAAAAAAAGCTTAGGTTTATAGAAGTTTAGGTTTACTCTACAGAGTTTTAAAATGATTTTGTTAGGAATTTCAGGAAACCCTTTCATCGAGATCGTGACCTGAGTTATCCAAATATGCCAACCCTTAGGTTTGCCAGATTAATCGCAGATCTTTACTTTAGCCATTCTGTGCTTATGCGTAAGTAAATTCCGAAGTGGTTTTTAATTACCCAATCCCCACCCTCAACTAGTAGTAACTCAACTGCTCCTCCACTACTTCAGGTGTTATGGAGCCGCACCTTCTCTCTCTCTGGTGTTCCGTCTTGCTGTTCAGAACCGTCATCCTCGCTCAGGACGACTACGAAGACTACGGCACGGTAGGAGCAAGAAGTGCCTCGGACAGTGGTTCTCAAAAGTGGGACACCGAGAAAGGCACCGACCTCCACAAGAAGTTCATCACTCTCAATTAAAAAATCGACGCAGCCTCTAAAACAACTGTCAATGCTGACTGCAGTGCTTTTCCAGTAGAAACGCACGCGTACTTCCTTTTCACCGACCTTCTGCATTTCCAACAACGCTACGGCATTATCAAGTATACCCTATAATAAAATGCTTCGCCGCGATGTCCTTCTACAAAAAGTGTCCCAAAAATTTCCTGAGTTCTACCCGTACTTATTCCAGTCGTACAGGAATCCCACTAATTTATTTTATGGAGATTCAATGGTGCTGTCTCAACGGGGAGTACAACAAGGAGACCCTCTAGGACCAGTCTTGTTCTGCTTGGGATTAGAAGATATAGTCTCATCGGTGTCATCGGAGTTAAATCTGTGGTATCTAGATGACGGCACACTTGCTGATGCTCCTGACGTGGTTTATCAAGACTTTCAGCGAATTATAACACTTAGTGGTGCTGTGGGTTTGGAGTTAAACCCTTCAAAATGTGAAATTGCAATCCTTGGAACGGAAGATGAAAACCTTGAACAAGACATCCTTGCAAAATTTGAAGCATTAGCTCCGGGGATAACAAGAATGTCGAATGTGAATTCCTTCCTGCTTGGTGTTCCAATTCACTCCGACTCCATCTCACCTTGTCTTCAGCAAAAGACTACAAACTTGGCGGTCTTACAGGAAAAACTTTCATGTATCACGTCACATTCAGCTTTCTTTTTAACTAGACTCTCTTTAGCGATCCCAAAGCTAATTTATTTCTTGAGATGCTCGCCCTGTTGGACACAGCCTGAACTCCTCACTGAATATGATTTGCAATTAAAACGCACATTGGAAACGATTTTGAATGTGAGACTTTCCCAGGAGTCTTTTTTACAAGCTTGCCTCCCCGTCAAGAAAGGGGGTCTTGGCTTCCGTACTGCTAACTCTTTAGCATTACCTGCGTTTTTAGCCTCTACCTACTCTGTGTCAACTTTAGTAGACGAACTTCTCCCTGAGACAATCTCTGTTTCTACGAAGGCTTTCACGGAGTCGGCTGTTCGCGTGTGGCGCAGAAATAATACTATGGAACCTCCACTTGATATCTTCAAAGGATCTCAAAGTTCTTGGGAAAACTCAGTCTTTGATTCTACTGCTGAGCTTCTGAAGAAAACGCTTATAAGTGACACAGACCAAGCTCGACTTTTGGGTTGTTCAGATGAGTTTTCGGGTTCTTGGCTGAACTGTCCTCCAAGCAGACCTTTAGGACTACATCTTGAAGATTCAGTTTTTAGAGTCTCCGTGGCATTGAGGCTTGGATGCAAACTTTGCCTACCTCACCAATGTCACTGTGGCTCTGCAGTAGACGAATATGGTCGCCACGGACTGTCATGCAAGCATAGTCAAGGACGCTTATATCGCCATTCATGCATCAACGATTTGATCAAGCGAGCTTTCGTAAGTGCAGAGTTCCCTTCTGTTCTGGAGCCACCAGGACTTAGCAGATCAGATGGTAAGCGGCCTGATGGTGTCACTCTTGTTCCATGGTCGGGAGGAAAATGCTTAACTTGGGACTTCACCTGCGTTGACACATTCGCTGCTTCGTATCTCGACAAGACCAAAGTGAAGTGTGGAGCCGCTGCTGCATTCAAGGAGGA
>JAQIWV010000237.1:0-10648 GCA_034696705.1 Isotomurus plumosus
AAAAATTCACAAGACTCTCTTCAAATTTTTTAATTTAAAATTTGAAGTTTTTAATCTTTGAAATTGAAGGTAATTCGTTAAACTTTTGACGGTATGCGAAGAACTCTTTGCTATTCCCTCTGCAGAGTTCACAATGCTCACATTGTATTACAAAAGTGGTGTTTATGCCCAGAAGTGAAGAGCAGTGATGAACTTCATTGAAAGACTAGAAGGGTGAATTGGTATTGGATACTCAGACTTAGGGGAAGAAAGTTTCAGAGATTTCCAAACAAAAGTATTCTCTTTGTAATTTCGTGATAGAGAAAAATCGAGGAAGAGTTAGCAGTTAGGATTAACGAACAAGCGGACACGTAATACTTGAGAATTTTCTTGGGAAATTATAGGAGAGAAAGTTTTCATCGTAATCAAACCCGTATGTATGTTATATCCTTCAGCCTTATTTAATACCATTATATTTATTTTAGGTTTGTTTGCCAACCACTGAACACTTAGAACATCCTCTGGCCTTCAGAAGATAAGTTTCTAGCACGAATGTCATATTATCCTCACATGAAATAAAATTCGAGCAAAATATCATCATATTGAACTGAACTATTGCAGTGAACCATTGCCGTTTATCTTTCACCTTCAAAGTTATGAGGTTTATAAAACTTTTAGGGTCTGCCTGGCGTTGTAATTTGATACAAATTCTAGTTTTTTTATAAAGTGCTCCTGCTGTACCTTGTAATTTCAGTGTATTATCTCTGGCCGAATAAAAACGTATGAATTTCAGGAGCAATTTGAGTTCTTACGGAGTGGAGTGTGCCTTAGTAATGGCCACTGTAGAGTTTTAATGGCGAGGTAGCTTAGAGAGAAGCGTTGAAATAATATTAGTGGATTGGCAGAAGGTCTCACCTGGAGCAGAAGAACTTTCTCCTTGAGGTCTTCTTGACTCACAGGAAATTTGAAATGCTCATCGAAGAAAGGGTTAGATTCATTTCGGTGAGTGTTCGTCTCCCGTTTCCTGTTGTCCACCTCAGGGGAAATGAAGAGCCGGATGTACGGATCATTAAAGCCCCCTGCATCTCCTTTCGCCAAGTCGTGAGCTGTTCAAAACACACAAAAGTCCTGATGAGTCCCTACGTTGTCATTAAAATAAATACTCACTAAAACCACTCTCACTCATAAAGCCAGTAAGCACAGGTGGAGTACCGGAATTCGCCTAATACTCTCCTTCCACCACATTAAAGCTTCTTTGCACTAACATTTATTAAATACCTGTCATCATTCTATTAGGGCGTCTGTTTGCACATCTACAGACATTGCGGATCACGATCACAATGAATCGTAATACCGATGACAAAGAGATGCTCGGTCTACGTGATCTTCAGCCATGTCAGCCAATTACGTGTTTATCTTTTATTTGTGTTCGAAAACTTGTCACGGAAAACTTTACATGAGTTGGACTTTCAGAACATTATTATTGTAAGTTCGGATTCAACCCTCGAGAGAAAGGAGTTTTTGAACAAGGAGCTTGCTAATGAGCTTGCAGATGGTTATATTTAATGGTTACTGAAGGAGAATGTGAGTTTATTATTTCTGAATATTAGGATTCTTTAATGTAACTCTTGTGTCTAGAGAATTAGTCGACGACTTATCATATAAAACATGATGACGAGACGACGACTAGTGGTATCTTGTAGCTTTATGTGTGAAGGGTAAAATGGAATTCACTTCTTTTGTGCTTTAAGCAAAGCTTGAGTGAAAGCCTTGAGTAGCTGTTCTTGGTAAAACTGTGTGAATGCCTATGTTTCGTTTTATGATGCATTAGCAAAATGTAATTATTTACCCAATTTAACATTTTATAATGAACTCCTAGAATTTATTTCATTGCAAAGTTCTTTATAGCAAGCTTTTTGTATTATTATTGTAAACAAATGAACTGTGTAATTTGCCCGATTCTTGTTACACTCTTTCTGGGAACACCTTATTTTACTTTGATTTAATGTGTCGTGATTTCATACACAGTGATTGCTCCATATTCGTTGGTCCATATTCATTGTTCATCATAGAGTTTATAACGCAAGCCCGTAGATATGAGAAATCGCTGTGTGCAGTCCTAACTTCTTTAAAAATGTGTGAGGATAAAGGATAACCTACATTACGAATCACTGAAGTGAATAAGAAACCTACAAAAAAGAATAAGCAATTTCGGGACACTTTTGCGTACACGTTTTCTGAGCAATTTACTTTGGTCGTAAAATAGTGTGCATGTATTCTAGTGGTGATTGTAGATCCATAAATCTTTTTGATTATGCCTGTGAACTGAGGGATTTCTGGTGGATCTTACTTTCTCCAGACTGTAAGAAACTCCATAAGCAATGTGGGATTCTGACTTATCGCAATTGATATTCGCGTCACAAGACACGATCGGCAATTTCGGAGAATAATGCGATGAGCCTGCAAACTGACTGAATAAAATTTACCCTGAAGTAGAAAAGCAGTCGTACTTTATGAAAATCTACGTGTTAGCTGAGCTTAATTCGTATCCCACCAAGTAGTATACTTATTACTTTCACTCCATGCACTCCAACAATGGGTTCAGGTCCTGGAATGTACAAATGCAAACTAGAAGCGTCTGTTGAGGGAAATCAGTAAGACGTTTTCATAATTCCTTTGCCACAACTTTCTCCTTTATTATTTTAGATAAATCCGATTTGTGCGAATTCGTCTACTCTAGAATTTCTAGAATAATTTGTGTTTGTAGGACTGATCTTTAAGGGCCAGTAGTCACTTGTGTACTTTCTCTTAACAAATCCCGATATAAAATACTTTAGACGTTTAAACTTGCACCTACGTAGAATTGTTAGATATTGTAGAGTTATTTCCCCTTGGCGCAACGGAATGAGTGGGTGTGGTAGGACCTTGTGACCTACCTACTCGGGGAAAGCTCTACAAACAGAAATTCAACTACTTTTCCTATTAATTAACGCGTTCAGGTTCGACTCCTCAGTGGAGATTTTAAGGAATAATGAGATCTACACAATTAGGTTTTATATTAAACGGAATATAAGGGATTTATTCAGAATACCCGATAATACCCGGATGGGGCTGACTGAGACAATACCCGGATTCCCTACGAGGCAACACGCTAATTCGGAGATGGCAATGACCTGAAGGGTCTGACTGAGGGACTCGGCCCTTATACACTATACACTGCTGTAGACCTACTTGACCTTAGACCTACGTGACCCTTTGACCTTCGACCTGACTCCGCAGCGTAGGGGACGCTTGAGGAGTTACGAGAGGGCTGAGTGAGGGAAGGTATCTCCACTCACACTCAGTTGACCTCTCTAACTCCTGGGAGGGAAAGGGACTGATGTCGACGACTGTGTCGACGTTCGACAGGCTCCACGGCTCCGTCGACTGCAACGCTGCTACTCTCCGGACTGGAGAGATCTTCCTTCCTTCTGGAGGGACTGGACGTGGAGTTTTACTCCACGTAAGGCCGCCTAAAAGGCGTAATGGTGAACTGGCACCGTAATCGGTGCTCACCGAATTGGGAGGCGAGGTGAGACTCCCATGTCTCCGAAATCTCCGAAATCCTCACACGAGGTAAATAAGGAGACACACACGGACACAACACAATACAGAGACTGAGGTGGAGATGGACGCGTCTCTCCAACCTCATCTCCAACTCATCTCCTCGCCTTGTTCTACCTGAGGTAGCAACAAGGGAGGAGCTTCATTAACTCACCCAGAAATCCCACAGGTGAGGACTCTTGTCCTCCCCCACAAACAAAGACTAGAGATTTTATTCTCTACATCCACGCAGCCTCAACGATTGGATCAGATGCGCTTTCACTCTAACTCTAATGAACATTATGTCGCCACTTTTTGTAGAGTTTAACTTACTACTCTTAAATTCTTATTACCATTTAAATTGCCATTGAAAATACTCTTTCGTAGATTAAAGTTTGCGTGTATTACCTCGACCGGTTACAATAATTATTACAAATCATTTCAAATAATTCGATCATATTTACATCTTTAATTAGAAAACAATAATGAC
The DNA here is from genome assembly GCA_034696705.1 of Isotomurus plumosus. Lineage (NCBI taxonomy): Eukaryota > Metazoa > Arthropoda > Collembola > Entomobryomorpha > Isotomidae > Isotomurus > Isotomurus plumosus. The sequence goes on from JAQIWV010000237.1 coordinate 4,052, forward strand.
AATTAATAGACGTCTTCAGATGATGTCCAACGACGGATGTCTTCGATGGGGGTTTGACCTTTTATACCTATTGGGAGTCAGGGTCTTAGGTCTTTAAATTAACTGAATAGGTGACCCAACTGTCGAACACGTCTAAGAAGATTTTAAAATCCGTTTTTTTATTTTAACAGAATATAATCTGACGGTTCAACTACTCCCCGTAAGCACATACGAGTAGAAACTCAAGTCCCTTTTCTCACCGTTTTTCGCCCCCACCCCCAATGACTAGAATTGGGACTAGAATTATAAATTATAAATTCGAGGTCGTCATCACACGACAGCGTATTCGTCGTCTTCGTCGTCACTGCTACTGACTGAGATGACAACCTCGCCGAGCGCTATGTCGTTCGCTCCAGCGAGGAATGGGTTTGTTGTTGTCTGCTGCTGGAGTCGTGCAGCTGCCACTCGACGCAAAATTGCATTTTTGCTTCATGTACGCAGTGCAAGAGGAGATAAAAGATGAGCAATTCATCATGTCTCAGGTAGAAATGAGCGAACGACGATAAAAATTCATTTCTACCTGGACAAGATTAGATACTTATAATATTAATATCTCAATTCAGATAAAACGTATGGAGCCCAACATTAGTACCCATGTAGTCCTTACCCTACTTTATCATTAGCTCAAAAATCGCGGTTTTACCGGTGTCTTCGGACCCTAACTGCTCCTGGCGTTTTTCATTATTTCTGTACGCAGTGCTATCCAATCCTGGGCACTTGAAGAGTTCCAGAGAGGATGGAAATCCAACAGGAATTGTAGGCAAACCAAAACGTTTGTTCCACAGATTTCAAATAGCATGAACTATTACCTTAGGCGATTGAATCGAAACTCACTGAGAGCGTTAGTCCAAATTGTAACCTGACATAACATTGTTAACACGCACCTTGATGATATGGGTGTTGTTGAAGAACCTACTTGCAACCTGTGGAAGACAGGCTCCGCAACTAGTATGCATTTTACGTGTGAATGCAGCTCACTGAGTACCATAAGGACATCCGTTCTTGGGGCTCCCATCCTACGTTTTCAAGACCATTCCACCCTTAACTTGACAGACTTAACTTCATTAAGAAGTCTGGTAGGTTTCGGCTGCTTCTGACAACCTTTATCTGTCAGGACAGTAAGTGCGTGTATATGAGTGATACTGCAATTGGTCAACTCTGACCTGCGCGGCATGAGGGGAACTTTGTTTCCATCAATTTCCCCCCTCACCCCCTCTCAATACATACTTACATACATACTTTGTCATGCACGATCACAAAACCAAATGAATTTCACCCTGGTAAAACGTTGAATACATTAAACCCGAAAACCCGAATTCTCCTTGCTAATTCGGTATACGAAAATATTAAAATATTTTTTGAATCTGGGCTTTACTTTACTAATCAAACTTTACTAACCTTAAGATTTTCACTCAGAAGTAATGAATTATTCATCTTAATTCTTCCACTTCCTCAGTTTACCAAATGAATTTTTCTACTACAAGAATTGATTTAATTCCATGGCTTGTTCACCATTCTAACTTATTAGCTTCCACAGTTTGCCAACTGATATATTTCCACTCAAGGATGTAATATTATACTACCTCAGTTTACCCATTTAAATATTTCTACTTGAGGATTTGACTCACTTCTTCAATTTAACAAACGATATGTTTCTACTAGAGGAAAATATGTATTTCCGCAGTTTGCACTAGAAACTATTTCTACTTCTACTAGGGAATTATTTATTTTCAGTTTGTCAGCTAAAATATTTCTACTCGTGCAATTGATTTACTTCCACAGTTTGAAACCTGGTATATTTCTACTCATGCAGTTGACTTACTTCAAGTCCACCAACTGAAATATTTGTACTCGGTGAATAAATTTACTTATACACTTTGCCAACTAAAATATTTCTACTCGTGCAATTGATTGACTTATAGTTCGCCAACTAAAATAGGTTTACTCAATTAGTTTGTTACTCGTGCAGTCAATTTACTTCCAGTCCGCCAACTGAAATATTTCTACACAGGGAATAACTTCACTTTCACTGTTTGCCAAATGAAATATTTCTACTCGTGCAGTTAATTTACTTCAAGTCCACCAACTGAAATATTTATACTCAGTGAGTTTATTTACTTTCACAATTTGTCAACTGAAATATTTCTACCCGTGTAATTAATTAACTTCCACCATTTGCCAACTGAAATATTTTTACTCGTGCAATTGATTTACTTCCACAGTTTGCCAAAGAAATATTTCTACTCATGCAGTAAATTTATTACCAGTCCGCCAACTAAAATATCTCTTCACAAGGAATAAATTTACTCCCACAGTTTCCCAAATAAAATATTTCTACTCGTGTAATTGATTTACTTCCCGTTTGCCACCGTAAATATTTCTATGCAATATTAATACATATTCGTTAATATTGAGATTGATTTCTTTCCACAGTTTTCCAATTGAAATATTTCTATCCGTAAAATTAATTTACTTCCACAGTTTGCCAACTGCAATATTTCTACTCCTGCAACGGATTTACTTCCTTAGTTTAACAGCTAAAACTTATCTTATCATTGATGTAATTCAGTTTCTCATATTAACAATTGAAGTATTTCTACTCCAGGAAATAATTTACTTAGTACTAATTTGCCAACTTAAACAATTTCAACTCAATCTTGTATTCCGCAGCTTGCCAACTGAAAGATTTCAACTCAAGAACTGTATTTACTTGCTCAGTTTACTAACTTAAGTATTGATTAAAATGACGATTGACGCTCGACGTATTGATTTACTTCCAATAATTCTACTCATTCAATTGATTTACATCAACAGTTCGCAAACTGTAATATTTCTACTCAGGGATTTTATTTACTTTCACAGTTTGCCAGCTGAAATATTTCTACTCGTGCAGATGATTAAATTCCAGTCCGCAAACTAAAATATTTCCACTCGGGGAATAAATTTACTTCCACAGTTTGCCAAATAATATATTTCTACTCGTGGAACTGATTTACTTCGAGTTTGCCACCGTAAAGATTTCTACTCGTGCAATGATTTACTTCCAGTTTGCCATCTGAAATATTTGTACTTATCGAATGTACTTTAAAATCATAATGCTGCTGTTGCCACGATAATAGAAGCTAGCCAGACTGTAGACGCAGACTGAAGAAGAAAGTAAAAGCAGGGGGACCGGATTGCCGGATCGTAAAACTACTGAGTCAATCATTGTGATGGGGTCTGTTTGTGCTCTCCACCACACAGTCAATAAGATGTGGCCGCCGAATAGGTAAACTTGTTCTTCGCTTTCAGCAAAAATGACTGCTGATTATTTCTGCAACATATACTGTCTTTTATAACCAGCTTAAAAGCTAAACTATTTAAAAGTATTCTGGCTGTGGCGTCTTCCCAACAAAGTATAGTTGCAATTAGAGCATAAGCAACTTTTGTTACACTGTAGCCGGAGATTTCCTTTTAACTTCAACTTGCTAAATCATATTTACTCTTCACTCTTCTCTGTTGTTTCTCGATTACTAGTGAGAAGTCTTTGCGTGTGGATTTGCAGTACTGGGTGTCTGGCCGAAAATCTTTTAGCAGAAGGAATAATATGACTTAACTAATATGACAGATAAGTTGTGTCAGGGAGTTATATAACTTCGTGGCTTTGACATCTTAAAATTAAAAGCATCAAGAGACCTCGGAATAGTCTTTAACATCTTTTATCTCTGCTGAGTTGGGTGATATTGTTGTGATGAAACTCTGTGACCAGCGAGGCCATCCGTATCAGTTGATGCGACTGTTCTCAACAACTGGGAGCAACTTATAAATAATACAATTATAACTACCACCCAGCAAGATTAGAATTATATAAAAATATCGGGGACAGCAGCACGCTCAAAAGAACTACAGTAAGCCTAGAAAATAGATTTTTAAAGCTCTTTTGAGACATTACACAAAAATTAGTTCATGCTAGGGGAATAAGCTGTGACATGAAGACGAATTGTTAGATTTATAACTATGAAAGTTTGCTTTGTTTTATCCCATATTATGCCATATTGAAATGTTTGAAAGGAGATACAAGTATATTCTAGGCAAGACCAGAGTGAGTGTACGTGAGTTCAGGGGAAAGACATAAGTGAGGAAAACGTAAGCCCCGTTGTTCCTCCAGCCCTTCACTGGCACATAACTAGTCAGCAGAGTCTAATTCAGTCCTTTGACTGGACAAGGAAAGGCTTTAGTCCATAGTAATGTAAAATTATCCTGAAAGTATCAATCAAGCATTCATTATGTTTCTTGCTTCTTGCTGGAACGACGAAGGACCTACGTGATGATGCATGAGTTAAGGTTACTGAAGAATACAAGTAACGCCTATCACTGATCAATTAAGAATATTTTTGAAGCAGAAGCAACATATTTTTTCTATTGCATTGTGACCAAGAAGGTGAATATGAATCATAGTTTAATCAACACTAAGATGGCATCGGTTAATGAGACTCTGAGACAAACTCAACCAGACCAAACTGGCGTCCCAGACATCATAAAAGCCCAAATATATTGATCAATTTGTACGATCATCTATACAGACAGACAGACTGTTGGATGAATATTAAGGGTGTTCTTATAAGCTTTATTACAGGGGTTGGGCTGTTTATTAATAGAAACTCACAGTCCTTCAAAATAGGGTTAGGAATTTTTTAAAAACTGTTGCTCAAGGCCTCAAGGCACATATTTCAGAATTATTATAGAAGAAATAAAAAGATTGAGATCAAGAGTGGCAAAGTCCTTGGTTGTTAAGTATTACTGATTATTTTATGAATGTAGAACAAGTACAAACTAAGTACCTTTCTCTCAGGCTCGTCCGAAAGCATTAAACACTTTTCATCGAGGTGCAAGAGTGTACTGTGAACCAATTAGTTCGCGACCCAAAGACGTTGAGTTAACTAGAGCATAAATATAGGAATCTGTTAAATCCTTTGTACACTGCAAAGTGAGTTGCAGGAACTCAAAAGCTTCAAATGAAAGTATTCCTGATTAAGCGACACTTAATAAAAGTGGAGTTATACGCTAGAAACTTGGTAGCCGGCTGCCAAATTTTTGTTTCAGGTTGTTGTAAGGATCTAATTGCGTGACTCTTGGGAGCACTCTGGAAACAAATAAAACGAGAAATACAAACAGAGAACTCGCATCCTAATACTTCAATCTTTATGAGTCAAACTAAACATATACCGTGATCTGACACTACCGTAGTCCCAACCCTTGTGGCTCAACGAATCTGGGTCCTTTATAGCTAATAAGGTAACTAGGTGGTTGTCACGATGAGATGTACGTAGTTCTCGATAGCTGGAAGGTCCTGTAAGGTTGAAAACGTCCCGTGTCACTGAAAAATCCTCATTGATGGATACCGAAAAAAACTGCGACTCTCAGTTCACAATAATCGTACAAACACGTGCGTTACTGTTTATAAACTATAAAAGTGTTTTATTCCCTACTAAACAACAAATAGTGCAAGCTAGAGATTTAGAATCTAATAATTAAGTATTTGAATAGCATCGAAGACATGTTTTTAACACCGTGGCGCAGAGAGGAATACTTCTCCAGCCTGTTTCTTCTTCACTTTCCATTGCTTCAGCATGTCCCATCTTCTGCAACGATATGATATTCTGTACTTCGACCAAGTTTCTTTTATTTCTTACGCTTGTAATTAATTTTCACGTTGTTCCAGATCCTTCTTTGCTTACAGCGTATGATGATTTAAAATCAAAGAGTCACACATTCTGCAAACAATTCTCATATGCTGCCAAACCGAAATATTTGTATTCTCATAAGTACTGTGATGAATAGTTTCTTTTGTGAATGCACCACATGTATGGCACAAGACCAACATTATTGGTAAAATACACGACAGTGTTCCATTCTGTACATCCACTGCGTCATTTTGAGACACAAACGCATGTCGTTCCAGTACATATGGCCACGAATATGCATGGAGATCTCCTACAATTTCACTTTAATTAAATGTTGCTGAATTCTCGACATAAGTTAACGTTCCGAAATCTTCACTAGTCTCTTCATCGCTCTGGGCCTCTGTTCCTTGAGACACTGCTTCGTAGGACATAGTACTTTCAAGATTATGAGTAACAATGATGCGACGGCTTAGTGATATCGGAAAGTCCAAGATTCTTGTGGGGGTGCGTCAAGCCTAGCATTAATTCCGACCCGAGCTTAGCCTCGAGCCTAGACTCGAGCCTAGGCCAGAGCCAAGACCCAGAGACGAGGAGCGACGAAGACATCTTGAGAGTGGGGGGAAGGACCCACACGGCAGTAGCAGATGGAAAGTCAACTGAAGTGGACCAAAGTCAACTGCAGCCAACCAATACCCACACGGAGGGTATGTGTGTGAAGGAGTTGAGCGAGAGCAGTCAGCCAGCAGTTGGAGGAGCTTACCCACTGCAGAATAGTATGAAGAGGAATCCGTGTGACGTGTAGCGTAGCGTAGCATAGTATAAGTTGAGTGGAGTGGAGAGTGCCCACCACGTAGTGTAGTATGTAGAGATAGGAAGATGTGAGTTGGCGGTTAGG
>JAQIWV010000238.1:0-10646 GCA_034696705.1 Isotomurus plumosus
AGTTGACAACGCCCTTCCTTCATCTGAACAAAACAAAAATTACTTGTTTGCCCAGTCTATATTTTTATTATACTTAATGAGCGCAAGTGCAAACTTTGTTAACTTACTAATCGTCTTACCTCTCTTCTGCCCTTTCTCCTGTTGAATCTGCTGGGTAGTGGAGGATGGAGGTGGACCTCCTTTGACCTTCATTTTGCTCATCCGATCTTCCATCTCTTTTTGAGCTTCTATGCGGAGCAGAATTTCTTTGTCATGCTCTGCTTGCTCTGAACCCTCAGTTGGCGTTTGAAGTAGTCTTGTTGTTGAAGTAGCCGACGATGATGAAGACATTGACGAAGATGTTAGCTTCTGCGTTTCACTTATCGAGGGCTGCAATTATTGATAACCACAAAATGAATAAATTAATTCAAGCTAATTACCAAAAATGACAAAATCACAGACACAAGTATCACAGAGAAGCGTACCTTTTTCTTCCTGGCCTGATTAAATGACTGTGTAGAAATGCCCATAGCAGCTAAAATTTCGGCCATCTGTTTAGTGTCGATACCACAATTATTGGCGACATTGCGTTGGCAGCGTTTATGTACATTCATGTTACAAGCTTCACATTGAAGACCTTGGCGTATGACACCAAAGATGAGCGACCCGCAGTGATCACAGAACGTAGGACGCTTGTACGTGTGCACTGAAAACCGATGAGGCACGTTCACAGAGAAACCCCCTCCGGGCCCAGCCAGCTAAACCACAATTAAAAATATTATACACGTAAATCAGATATAATAATATTTGACTTTCAGAGTCTTATGACTGACGTACCTCCTCAGTGACCTCCTTCATGCCAGGACACTTTGTGATAACAATCTCGTGGCACCTCTTGTGCACCACTACAGTGCACACTTGGCATTGATAGCCCTGCTTTCCCAGGCCCCAAATGAACGTTTTGCAATGCGAGCAAAAGGTCGGCTGCCTCAGGAACGTCGCCATGAATTTGTGACCATTGACTTGATGAACTCGTCTCCGCATGGCACCCCTCCTTCTATTAAAGCCAGCTGACCTCTCCTGGAACTCACGCACAGCTCCACTCGTCCCCACTCCTCCAGCCCCAACCTTTCCTCCACCTCCCCCTCCATCTCCCTCAACCAGCTCAATGTTGAGATGAATCCTCCCCTGAGGCTCCAAGTCCATCCATATGTCATAGTTGACCTCATCAGGTTGAATGAGGTCTTCAAGGTTAAGGGTGCAGTTTGCGATAAAGTCATCGGGAGGAATGGCAGCGTCGTGGAACACCGTCAGTCCGATTTGCTTCAGATTGACGACAGAACTCTCAAACACTTCATTGTACACCGGGTTGTTGGAACGCGTCTTTGTCGTGGACCTGTCAACACAGAAACACACACCTGATGAGCACCACCACCACCAGACCACTAACACACACATTCATCATGTCAGGCAGCTGAGGACTACTGAGGACAGTACGGGAACAACGAGTGTGTGTGTGTGTGTGTGTGGGAACAGAGAGACGAGGGTTCCCACGACAACAAAGGAGACGCTGCTGTGACCTTTCTTACCTGTGGAGGGCGACTTCATCGAGGTCGATGGAGACGTAAGGGTCGATGTTGATGTTGTCGGGGAGGGAGACGACGAGGCGACCCTGGAAGGCGGTGGGCTTGAGGTCCGTGGCCTCGATGAGCTTCAGCTTGAGGAGGCCTGAGAACATGTTGGCTAGACGCAGCGTCCCTTCTCCATGGCAACGAGCGAGGAGGAGAGTGACACGGCCACAGAACTAGGTGTGGTTAACAACACATGCTCCGTATTTCCCGAAATACCCGACACCTCGCCCTCCCTCACGTGACTCTCCCCCGCCAACCACTCACACACACTCACACTCACACACACACACACACACACACACACACAGTTCTCTCACGCAAGTCATCACACTGACGACTGCTCCGTCATGGCCTTCACCTTCGCTGCGTTCTCCTACATCGTCGCCCTCATCGTCGACGCTTTCCTCATCTTCTTCTCCATCTTCCATGTAAGACTTCTATCATAAAACCGTAATTAAGCATTGTATGTAAATTATGTAATCCCCCTTTGTTTACCGCATCTTTTCTCCTGTCGTATAGATCATTGCATTCGATGAGCTCAAAACGGACTACAAAAATCCTATCGAACAGTGTAACTCCCTTAATCCTGTAAGTACTTTGCCTCTTGCTGGGTAGTGAGATTGGTCTATGGGTAGTTTAATGTGAGGCTGGAGAAATGAGGTGGTTTTTTTATTTTTAGCTGGTACTTCCGGAATATGGATTACATTTACTATTCAACCTCATGTTTTTATTTTCGTTCGAGTGGTTCAGTTTGCTCATCAACATCCCTCTAGTAGTGTACCACATTCATAGGTATGGGTACCTTTAATTTATAATCGTTGAATAGGTTTTGTTAAGGGTTTGTTTAACTGTTTGTTTGGGTGTTGGCAGGTATTGGAACCGGCCGGTTATGAGTACGCCAGGTATATACGACCCTACGTCGATAATGAATACAGATGTGCTGAACAAGTGTCAACGAGAAGGCTGGGTGAAACTCGCCTTCTACCTTTTGTCCTTCTTCTACTACCTGTACGCTATGATCTACGCCCTCATCACTTATTGATCTCCCTCACAAGGTTCTTTCCTTCTCCTCCTTCATTCAGTTGCATTTGCATTTATTTAATGTTGTCCCTACTTAATAATTAAGCTCATATGTCACTCATTAATTAATTTCCTCGAAAATACATCGAAGAATAAATATGTATACTCGGGTTTCTAAGTACAATCAAGCAGGACTTTAGCCAGTTGAATGGCAAATCTCGACTTTAAGTCAATGCACGTGTAAAAATAATGAGCTAGCCTTCCATCGATACAATCGGCACGTTATAAGCGACGAGCATAAAAGATAAAAAATGCAAAATTATACGACCTTGCCAGGATTCGAACCTGGAATCTTCTGATCCGTAGTCAGACGCGTTATCCGTTGCGCCACAAGGCCAGTTAGAGTGTGAGGCCATGTTTACTGGACTAAACAGGAGGGAGAGATTGTGTGTCGTCCACCACCGCACACACACAGCCGTCGTCTGATGGCGAGTGTCAGTGTGTGTTGAGAGAAACTGCCACACACACACAGTCACCCCACCACCACCTGAGCGATGAAGAAGTATTTGAAACCGAGCAGTGGTGGTGGACCTCCTCCCTCCCAGCTACCCCCTCCCCCCGAGTCCTCGAAGGACACCTCCCCCTCCTCTGCCCCCAACACCCTCCAGTCCTTCATCGGAAAGACCTACCGCCTCCCCAAACACACCCTCACCATCGAGGAGGTCATCGCCGAGGGAGGCTTCGGAGTTGTCTACCTCGTCAAGTCTTCAGCTCCGGATAAGAACAAGCAGCTACTCGCACTCAAGAGGATTGTTGTCAACAATGACGACGACTTGCAGGCTGCTGATAGAGAGATCAAAATTATGGTAGGTTAAATGTTATAATATTGCCTCTCTCTCAATGAATGGTGGGCGTTTCTTTAAGATGTTATGATAAAGAAGTGAAGGGGACTGTTTTATTTACAGACGACGCTGGGGAACTCTCACAGGAATATTTTACCTTGCCTGGATAGTCTGAAATCGTCGTTGTCTGAAGATATAACTGAGCTACTATGTCTGATGCCGTTGGTGAAGCACACTCTCCACGGACGACTGCAGAAAGCATTCCAGACGAAGACTCCGCTGGAGGAGAAGGAGTTGTATAAGGTGGCCTCTGACGTGGTGTCTGGACTTAGTCGCCTGCACCACTGCACCACACCCATTATCCATCGTGACCTGAAAGTGGAAAATATTCTCTATGACGGCGAAGCGTACCTTATTTGCGATTTTGGCTCAGCTACTGCTCGGGTGTGGGATCCGAAGGTTCATTCTGTCACTGCTGTTATCGAGGACCTGGAGAAATACACTACCTTGGCGTACAGAGCTCCTGAGATGGTGGACTTGTACTCCGATAGGGGAACACTTAATACTAAAACTGATATATGGGCGCTTGGTGTCCTACTTTTTAAGGTGAGACTTTTTATGGCATCGTAACGCATGTGTCCAAAAGTGACAGAACCTAAAAGAGTGTGTTTGTCGCTTGAATTTCAGACGGCATATTGGACACTGCCATTTGGCGAGAGTTTACTGCAGATTCAAACAGGAAAGTACGAGACGCCACCGCAACCCTCGTACTCTCCTGCTTTCGGCTCGTTCATTCGCTACTTACTGAATCCTTCTCAGACAATGCGCCCTGACGTGTGGCAAGTGTCAGAGTTGCTTCACACGACGCTTCTACGAGTGCCGAACCCTGTGCCCAACTTAAGTAACAGCAAACCACCGTTGAGTATTGCAGAGATAGATGAGGCTGCTAAGAGAATTGAGATTATCGTGGAACCCACCCCTACCAAGAAAATTGCTGAGGTCAGCTCTATGGTCCTCGAGACAAGTGTGACACCTAGACAGCGACCGAAGGGACTTGGTGGCGTTCTTCAACCACCTAAGTCACCAAAAATCGATAGAAAAGTGTACGTGTCCTGTCAACTTAAATTGTCACCGTAGTTTACACTTGACGACTTGACGTGAACGTGAAAATATATCTCTGATTATTTGTTACAGGCCCCAACCAACGCAGGCAGCAGGGAATGTTGTGGTGCCACCCTCTACAACTCCTCCTCAACCCCACCCCCAACCCCCCGTAGACAATTCGTGGAACCCCTTCGAACCATCGTTCAACTCAAGCAATACTAACACGACGTCTACCACAGTCGTCGAGACTTCGAACAGCGACTCATCTGCAGATCCATTTGCAAACGCTCCCTTCGGTAATTCCACAACCAACCACAACAATAACATCTCAGCCTCATCAGCTCTCACTCCTCCAGCCTCCTCCTCCTCAACTCCCTCAAATGCTACAACCACCTAAAAGTTTAACCCAACCTAAACCTACACATCATCATTATAATAACTAACTTTGAGAAAGTTAACACTTTAGTGACTTTAGTCCTCCTATGTAGCGTTGTACTGTAATTAGATTTTTATTTTATTTTGTTTCTTTTTATTTTAACCTCCCTGGGGAACTTTAGACGGATTCAGTTACATTCCAATGATGCTCCACCACCAGACACACCATTCCCATCATCAGATGGGAGGTCCAGGAGGGTCCTCATCATCCTCCACGGCAGATATGTTTGGATCACCTGCCTTTGTGATAAGTCCGAACAATCCGTTCATCGAGGACTACCACACGAACTACTCGTTTGACGACTCCTGATCCCCTCCTCGTTATCGTACATCATCAAATACATCATTTAAAGCTGTGATTTTTCATCATATATATTATTATTATTCGTTGATTGTTTGTTGTCGTTGAAATATAAAGGAGAGAAGAAACCTCGAGAGAGACTAAAAGAAAAACTCTTCCTGGTGTAAAATATCTTGCACTCTCATTCATTCGAGTGTGAAGTGGCAAATCCCATTTTTTGCACACATCCATGACCTCATCATCTACGAATGTACTTCACTACGTCTCCTATCTCTGTGACTGCTATACGATGACTATACTGCTGTAAAATTGCTGTACCTGGGTTCTTGTGGCGATGGTGGTTGTGCAGAGGTATTTTTTGCCCACGTCCGTGACGTCACGTCCACATGCGCACTTGTCCCTCATGGAGGATCTCCTCGTCTAATTCCGTGCAAAAATAACACATACACACACAGTACACAACCATTGCTCCGTTTTGCGATTTCTAAGAATCTTTGAAACCTCCTTGGACATCGCAGAAGCCTCACTTCGACGGGTGACCATTGTCTTAGTTTTAGAACCGGTTGCACATGAGTAACTAAGCTATGGAGATAAGTCCTCAGTTACTCCAGCAAATCTACAACGTGAAGATCATCGAGCAACCTGCCCCGAAGGCCCTCAGGTTCCGTTATGAGTGTGAAGGGAGGTCAGCTGGGTCCCTTCCAGGAGCCACGTCTTCACATGACAAGAAAACCTTTCCTAAAATTCAGGTAACTGTTGCAGCAAACGCTGCATGTGCCTCAACTTCCTCCGTAGTGGGGGAATCCCCTACCAACTCATCACTTGCGGAAAAAACGCTCAAAATCGCGGTGTGTCGAGTGAAACTGAAATTACTAATACAAATGTTGAATCCCCTGGCAGGTTGTGATGGGAGGAGATGGAGCGTATGGAGGAATGGCACCCTTAAGGTCAGTGGTTGTGGTCTCGTGCGTGACGACGGACCCTCCGTACCGGCCGCACCCGCACAACTTGGTCGGGAAGGAGGGTTGCAAGAAGGGGGTCTGCACTATGGAGATCAACAATGACGACATGACCTGCGAGTTCTCCAATTTGGGGATTCAGTGCGTCAAGAAGAAGGACATTGAGGACTCTCTACGCGTCCGGGAGGAAATTAGGGTCGACCCTTTCCGCAGTTTGTGACCAATTCTTATTTCTTACTATTTGATTCCAGTGTCCTGTTGTTAGTGTATGTATTAATGTGAATGTTACAGCGTCATTTGGTCACAAGACGCAGCCTGGGTCGATCGACCTAAACAGCGTGAGGCTCTGCTTCCAAGTGTTCCTGGAGGGACCTGAAAAAGGACAATTCAAAATACCTCTGAGAGCTGTGGTCTCAGAACCAATATACGACAAAAGTAACCCAATATTACTATTTGAAATACCTTTTGATGGCTCAGGAGGTTATACCTTTAACTTTTTCTTGCAGAAGCGATAAACGACTTGACGATAATGAAACTCAGTGACTGCACTAGCCCAGTCATTGGCAACAAAGAAATCATTCTCTTATGTGATAAGGTCTCAAAAGGTAGGAACTCGTTATGTAGTTTCAAAAGGTTCGCAATGGACTCTTTTAGGATTGTTCTGATTGTTCACTTTTTACTTTAGATGATGTGGAAATAAGATTTTATGAGGAAGATGAAATAAACGGTAGTATCAAGTGGGAAGCCTTTGGAGACTTCCAACCCTCAGATGTCCACAAGCAGTACGCCATCTGCTTCAGGACGCCTCCCTTCCGCGACCTAGAGGTAACTTGTCTGTATTAACTTCTTACAATTCTGGAGAAGTCCTTCTTATTCACGTCTCCTCTGTCGCTCTAACACTCTCCAGATAAACAATCCAGTGCGGGTTTGGATCCAACTGCGATGCCCCTCAAAGGACACAACGAGTATTCCAAGAGCATTCGACTACATCCCGTTGTCATCAGGTATGAAGAAGTGGACGTTCGGGTGTCTGAGTGGGAGTAGTGCCGTCAAACGAAAGAAGACGGTGGAGGAAGTTCTCTGCTCTGACGACACAGAACTCTACTCCGACTTCGCCGCTCTCCAGAACCCTCCAGCCGCCACCATCAAATCCGACCTTAACGAAGGCATTTATGACTTCGACATTGACCTGGTTACTAAACTCGCGAATGATTTGAATGGAAACGCTCCATCTGTCGACACTTTTGACTTGAACTGTGGTGGTGGTATTGGAGGGATGGATACAAGCGACACTAACAATATAGGGCTGACCTTCAATGACATAGTCTTGATGAGTAACATGGGAGTTAGTGGAAGTAGCAACAGTAATCCTCCCATTGACAACTACGAAGTTCCAATTTCAGGGGGTGGTCAGCTAGGACTGACTCTTTGTACTCCGACTACAGCAGCTCCTCCTGCACAACCTCTGCCTCCCATGACTCTTCCTTTAAACAGCGCTAACACTGCTGCACCTGTGTCTGACGTGACTATGGCTGAGTTGTCTCCTCCTCCCCCTCGACCTCCAAAGTCCCCGTCAGCTAGTCTGAGGAACATCCCGCAGTCCACTTCCACTGAGGCTCCCCCATCCCTCCCCCCAAAGAAAAGCACCCCAGCCAGTCCCCAACAACAACAACAGTCTGCCACCCCTTCCCCCAGCAAAACTAAACTGCCTTCCTTCTTCAAATCCCTTTTCAGTCCCAGTAAGAAACATCAGCAGCAACAGGCCCAGGCAGCTCAGAACCAGAATAACACGCAGACACAGCAGCAGCACGTGCAAAGCGCCACTCCCCCTGCCCTTGTTGCAAAACAAAACAAGAACATGAACGCGGTGAATAACGCTGCAGTTCTGGCAGCTGGGGCAGCCACCACTACTGCAACATCCCCCGCACCCCCCAACAACCCCACCGACTCCCATGCAAACAACAACATGGATCTGACAGAGGCAGAGAACTACGCGCTGTACGTAGACGACGACTGTCCTCGCGCTACTGCGAGCGAATTCGACGAACTGTCTGTCATTTACTGCCCTGTAGACAAATAGTCAATCACATATTCTCACTTTTAATCCCATCTAGTCAAAAGCCCTAGTCTTGGACCTAACTACATGATACATGTCTAGTCTTATAATAAGAATCTCTATATATTAATAGCATTACATATATATAAAGTACATATTGTAAGTTACGGAATGTCAGATGAGTGGTTGTGACCTTAGATTCAGAAGGAGGATTGAAGCGAAAGAGGATGAAGTTGATGGAGGGAGCGCAGGTTCGCATAGGTCAGTACATCGCGGGGAACAACCTCCTCAACCACCACCAGCAGCGTGAGTACTTAAGCAAGAACTGTTTAAAGAGCGTTATAAAAACTTCTATAAGCTTCTTTCCTGGGGGGGGGCGTGGGTCGTACGCAGTCTGTCTAGAAACGACTCCGTGTGTGTCTTATTAAGAAAAAGTGAGGTGGTGGTGCTAAAGGTTAATAATTTGGTGAAGGGTTTCTATAACAGACATAATCGAGGTTTTGTAGAGAATGATTTGAAGGGTGCTTCTTGTCACTGTGTAAGCTAAGGTGTTGTCTACTTGTACTCTCCTGCAGCTCTGCTAGTATTTAAGGGTGCTACACACACACATACACACAAGATACCACTATTCGACTAAGGTTAAGGTCTAGTTAAGCAGTCACTCTGTTTGCTTACTTTCTGCTTTCTGTTTGTACCGTTTGATGCTTCAAATAAAACATAAAATGACTTATTATCTCCCAAAACCCGATGATCGTCTTCATATTTAACGGTTTCCGTCGTAGGGTCTTCTTCCGGAGGTTCCTCAGCTGTTCCTCCTCCCGTGTCCTCGCCCATGGACTTCGGAGGCTATCCCATCAAACAGGAACCTGGAACTTTACCTCAACAACCCCAGCAGTTCTACGGAGGCTCATCCCCTTACGGCTACTACGCTGATGCTCAGCAAAACCAGCAGTATACTTTCTCTATGCCAGCTGTACCTCAGGACAATTCGTCTCATAATAATTCGGCAGCCCCTCCAGGACCAGGTGGGGGAGTTACTGGAGACCTGGGGAACATTAGTCTTCCGAACCTCTCTGACGTTAACCTCTCCCTACTCGAGTCACATTTATCAGACAACTTCAACGAAAACCTGAATATCTCAGAATCAAACTTCACCTGATGCTCATTATTTCAAATATTAAAATAGTATCATGATTTTATTATACTCTCCATCCAGTATTTGCAGTATTGCACAATCAATCAATTACAACGAGATTAAATAAAATAATTACGTGGATATTATATTAAAAGGATTTAAGGAATGATAGTAGTTATTTTATGTAAAGTAGTGTTTTAAGGGAATCTTTTGGGTTTCAGTGGATTTTTTGTATGTGAATGTATTGTCGAATTAATCGCGATATTTCATGGGCGTGTTCTGTTTGAAGACGTGTGATTCTTTGTTGCATAAGGTTGCCTACTTTGAGGTCCAAGTAGAGAAGTCCGTCCTCATTCTTCACTTTTCTTGTGGAGATTATTTCATTGTACGTCCAGGCATTTAGAGTTTCCTGCAAATATCGTCAAAAACAATAGATATTAAGCAATATAATAAAATTCTGGTACATGCAATTTCTGCAGGATCATAGTAAGTGTTCGAATGGGACTTACGTGGGTGACGATGTCAAGGAAATGTACTCCGTGTTTGTTGAGAGCCATGATGTACTCCTCAGGAGGTGTTGGGTCTTGGATTCGCTTCACAGAGAAGAAACTTGAGCCGAAGAGTGGCCATTTCGACAAAATTTCTAAAATTGAAGTACAATTAATACTTAAAATTTCTTCTGTAAAAAATAACTTTTTAATTTGTTGGCTGCGTACCAAGAACGGTAGTTTTGGCTTCATGAGGAGGAACAAGTTGCAGGGAATCCTCTTCCCAATATTTGTTGACGAGACTGACCCATTGGGCCGGTCGCATGTCACGCGCTGCCAACGCTGGTTTTGGAAGTAGATATTTGGTCTCTTTCAGGGTTGGTGGAGCGCTTAGGTCAGCCGCTCGGTGGAGAAGTGACGCTATTCTTCCAATATCGTACTAATCAAAATTAAATAACCTTTATTATTTCTGATATAAACTTGGCACTATTTCATGTCATTGTCGTCGACTCACCACAACATCTTGAGGAATAGTCTGTCCAGGCATAACCAGGAGGAGACCTTCCAGATAGTCAGGGGCGATCTGATTGAAGACAACTTCAACGTAGACGTCAGACTCTAGTCGCATGGGGAAGAACCACACACTCCTGCAGAAGATGAGGTAGTAGACTTGCTGATTCTTTTGGAGCTCAGTGG
>JAQIWV010000239.1:0-10638 GCA_034696705.1 Isotomurus plumosus
GGGACTCATCCCATCGACATCCTCGACAGGGAGCTGGATGGCGATTTAATCGAAGAAGTAGGATTAAATGATTTCGTTTTAACTTCTACTTAGTTGACGAGAATCAATTGACTTAAATGCTTGTTTATTGTAGCGATTGCTTAAGCTTTGGGACACACTACTTCAGTCTGCAGTTACGGAGGATACTTTTCTAGTGGTAGGTGAAGTACTAAAAAACACATGAATTGAAATTGAAACACCGAGGTTATTTTAAATTTATTGCTTAAGGTGCACAATTACATTTCACCCCGCTTGAAAGAATTGTTAGAAAATTCTCCGAAAATCACAAGCCACATCGGCCCTATGCATCGGGCTTCACTCGATAATTCCAACGCAATTGCAATAGTTGGAATTAGCTGTCGTTTTCCTGGGGCAAATAGCCTCGATGAGTTTTGGAAACTCCTGATGGAAGGCTACGACGGAATCACAAGAGTTCCAGAAGGCCGTTGGACCAAAGAAAAATGCCCTGCTTTAAGTTCTGAGCACTTAAAATCTTCAGCAGGGTTTCTAAAGTGCAATTCAGATGAATTCGATGCCAAATTTTTCGGAATAAGTCCCAAGGAACTTGCCTACCTGGATCCCCAGCAGCGTCTAACTATTCAAGTAGCTTGGGAAGCTTTAGAGGATGCTGGGATTGACCCTGCATCTCTTTATGGCACTAGAGCTGGCGTTTTTGCAGGTGCGTGGAGAACGGACTATCGAGACATTCTCATTGAAAATGGTTGCGAGGAAGACGAAGACTTCCGTACATACATGGGCAACTCATTCGGTCTCATCTCGGCAAGGCTGTCTCACCTGCTGGGCTTAACTGGCCCAAGCATTAGCACCGAGTCCGGGTGCTCCAGCTCAATAGTAGCAGTGGACCTCGCGGTGAAAAGTCTTCAGCGCAAAGAATCGACAGTTGGCTTGGCATGTGGAATCAACCTCATCAACCACCCGTTCACTGGAGTCGGAATGGGCGCATTTGTTTCTCCTGATTCTCATTGCAAAGTCTTTGACGCCAAAGCCGATGGGTTTGGTCGTGCGGAAGGATGTGGAGTTTTGGTCCTTAAGAGATACGCCGATGCTATTCGTGATGGGAACAATGTCTACGCTTTGCTTCGGGCCTCTGCGGTCACTCAGGAAGGTGAGAGTAAAAGTTTGGGAACTCCGACGAAGAAGTGTGAGGCTCTTGCCATGAAGTTGGCGTTGAGGGAAGCTCAAGTTGACCCCAAAGATGTGAGCTACGTTGAGGCACACGGAACTGGAACTGCCGTTGGGGATCCTCTGGAAGTAGCTGCGATTTGTGAAGCATATTCACCGGGGCGCAATGAGCCTCTCACGATCGGATCCGTCAAGGCCAACATTGGTCACACCGAGTCCTGCTCTGGAATAGCTGGAATAATCAAAGTAGTCTTGTGCATGGAAAATGAGATGATTCCTCCTCACAGGAACTTTGTAAGTTTGAATCCAGAAATCGACTTGGACTCAATTCCAGCCCAACTTCCTTTGACTCCTACAAAGTGGAAGAGAAACACTTCCGGTCGCCCTAGAATCGCTGGTGTCAGCTCATTTGGAGTGACTGGAACTGATGCCCATGCAATTATTCAAGAACCACCCCTTCTGAATTCTAAGACGACTTTGTTCCCAGCGTTAAGAAAGTCGCACCAAATCCTCACGCTATCTGGAAAAAGTCTGGATGCTTTAGAGAAGAAGATTTCCCAGTACAAACAGTTCCTTGAAACTACTCAGCCTGACATTCAAGATTTCACTTTCTCAGCAAACTGTGGGAGAAGTCATTTCCAGTTCAGAACGGCCGTTGTTGGAACAGATCGACAGGAAATTCTTAAGTGTCTTGAAACTCCACAAAAGAAACAGATTCAGGATGAGCAACCGAAGTTATGCTTCCTCTTCACTGGTCAAGGCTCTCAGTATCCCAGCATGGCTCGTTCTTTGTATGAATCCAGCATAACTTTCAAGCTGCAATTCGATCGTTGCGATCAAATGTTGAGAGAGCAATATTCTCTGTCAATCAAGGAAGTCATGTGGGGAACCAAGTCTGGCGACCTCAGTCGATCTCTTTTCAGTCAGACTTCCATATTTGTGGTTGAGTATTGTTTGTTGAAGCTGTGGGAGTCTTGGGGAGTAAAACCTGATCTTGTAGTCGGTCACAGTTTAGGAGAATTTGCAGCGGCTGTGGCTGCTGGAATGCTTCAGTTTGAAGACGCATTGAAACTGGTCGTTGAAAGAAGCAAACTGATTGACTCGTTGTCCACAGGGAAGATGATTGTTGTGAAGAGTAGCAAGGAAGAAGTGGAGAAATTAATTAAAACTGCATTTACTGGAAATGACAAATGGCTGGACTTTGCAGCGGTCAATTCCAACGAGCAAACAGTGCTAGCTGGGTCTTCTGAAAATGTTCAGAACTTTTCAGACTTCTGCATTAACAACGGAGTTAAGACACACATTCTCGACGCGACCCATGCCTTCCATTCACGACAAATGGACCCGATTCTCGGCGAGTATCGGCAGGTCGCCTCCAGTGTGAACTATCGATCTCCTAAGTGTACGTTTGTGTCTGGAATGGACGGTCGGGTTCTAGAGGAATCTGAGACAGTCAATACGGACTACTGGGTTCGTCAAACTCGAGACAGCGTCCGATTTGCTAATGCGAGCAAAGCGATTATGGCCACAGGTTGCAATCTCTTCGTGGAGATCGGACCCCAACCTGTCTTATCCGCTCTCACGATGATCAACTCCTTAGAAATAGAAGAGCTGGAGGGTTCTGTTAAATGTCTTCCGTCCCTTCGGAAGCAGAATTCAGACTGGTCTGTCATTCTGAACTCTCTCGGAGTTCTTTACACTTCAGGAATTCCAATCAACTGGAAAAACTTTCATAAGAATGACGGAAGCCAGAAGATACGAATTCCGTTCTATCCCTTTCACAACAAGCCAAGTTGGTACCAGTTTTCTCGTGAAGGGCCGGAAGAAATCCATCCGCTTGTGGGGACTCCATTGTCAAACGCCACAGCTACAAAAATCTTCCAAAACAGTCTGAAACTCAAAAACACGCCTTTCCTCAAAGACCACAAAATAGGAAGCCAAATAATTTTCCCAGGCGCAGGTTTCCTGGAAATGTGCCTCGTTGCAGGACACGCAGCGACTCAATGTTCAGAAGGAGGCTACTTCCTTCCCACAGCTCCAATCACTTTGGAGAACTTTGTGATTGAGTCCCCACTCAGCCTCAGTGAGAACGAAGCGACTCAACTCCAGTCCGTCGTGACTTCTGAGGACTCCGGGGAAATTCGAGTGACCATCTACAGTAAAGTAGTTCTGGACAAGGAAACCTTCAGTTGGATTCGTCACGCATCCGGGTCATTCAGTCCCGTCGCGCTGGATGAATCTCAACGAGACTCCACCTCAGATTCCCTCGACCACATCAGGTCACGATTAGTTGACGAAGTTGAACTGAAGGTCGATTACGACTCCATTGCGGAATTTGGT
Source organism: Isotomurus plumosus (assembly GCA_034696705.1). Lineage (NCBI taxonomy): Eukaryota > Metazoa > Arthropoda > Collembola > Entomobryomorpha > Isotomidae > Isotomurus > Isotomurus plumosus. Next base: position 3,523 of record JAQIWV010000239.1, read on the forward strand.
CTCAAATTCGGTCCAACTTTTAGAACTTTGCAGAAGATGTGGAGAAAAGGAAACGAAAATCTGCTCCAAGTTGCAGTGACAGATGACCCCAGTGAGTACATCTGTCATCCCGTTGTGTCCGATGCAATGCTCCAGGCAATCATGATTGGAAAAAGCACGGGATCCAAGAGGCTTCATGTTCCCTTTTCCTGCAACAAGTTCATTTCCTATGGAAAAGTTCCCAAGGACAGTCAGCTATTCATTTACTTCAACACGGATGATAAATCGAAGCAAGTGAAACTTTATGATTCTGATGGGAACCTTCTGGCCAACATGATTGAAGCGATTCTACTGGAAACCACAGTAGCTGCAATCATGTCCGCCTTGAGTACCCAAAGAGTAATGCTGCCAAAAATGTACGAAGATGTCTGGAGAACACAAATGGGTTGTTTGGAGAGGAGAGTCAACATCACCGAATGCTTTACCATGGAAGAAATTCCCAAGGCTGCTCACGAAGGTGTCCTGAAGGATTTATCTGTTTTACCAGACGAAGAAAAATACTTTATAGAGACATCGGACAAGCTTTACGGCTTGTACATCCTCAAGGGGTTTGTGGATCTCGGGTTCGACCCTCAACCGGGAACTTGTTACTCTGTAAACGATCTCTCGGTACAGCTTGGAGTCAAACAGTCCCTGCTCAAGTACCTTCGATACCTTCTAGTCGAACTTGAGAAAGACGGATTCTTCCAGCTGGTTGGCTCTGACAGAACCAACTCCGTTTTTAAATGCATTCAGCGTTTCCCAACCTCAGAAGCAATCGAATTACAAACAAGTCAATTGTATCCAAAAGCACACGCAATGGCACCTCTTGAAATAGACATTATTAAAAAACTCACAGATAAGTTTGCGGACTGCATGACTGGACGAGATTCCGCACTGCCAATCTTGTTTCCTGAGGATCCCCATGCAACAACGAGTTTGGAAGGATTCTACGATGGCTCCAGAGTAGCCATCACCGCACGAAAAACCATGTGTCAATTTGCTCCCGAATTTCTCAAGAAATGCGAGTCTCATTTACAAGAATTGGGATCCACAATCAGAATCTTGGAGGTTGGAGCTGGAACTGGAAGCTTCACTAAAACGCTCTTGCCATATTTGCAGAGCCATCCTGACAGATACGAATACTCATACACAGATTTGTCCCCGGCTTTCTTCCCATCGGGAGAAAAAATATTTCAGAACAGCAAAATCAAAGTTGTTTACAGAGTCTTAAACATCGAAGTGGACTCGGCCTCACAAGACTTTGTTCCCCATAATTACGACTTGATTTTGGCAAACAATGTAATCCACGCAACACGAGACATCTCCAGTTCCTTGCGAAACCTGAGGAATCTGCTCACACCGAATGGAATCATCTTCATCTGCGAAACAACTTCTCCTTTCAGGGCGATTAACTTGGTTGTCGGACTCCTCGATGATTACTGGAGCTTCACTGACTACGACTTGCGTCCTCACAATTGTGTCATGTCTGTGGAGAAATGGAAATCGGCTTTATCTGCCGAAGGGTTCAGTAGAATTGAGACACTCGAGTGTTACGATGGTCGAATGGGTTACATAATGGGCAAGGCTGATCCCTCTTCTCAATACACTCCTCTGTTGAATCATTCTGTATCAGATGAGACCTCAGGATGGATCATTTTCGGACGAAATGACTGTCCAGTTTCAAGGTTCTTCGAGAAAAAGCTCAGAAGTCTGGGTAAGAAAGTAGAAGTCATAACACCTACAGGCAAAGGAAGCTGTTCGCAGTATTCTGTTGATCCCAATGAGGATTCGAGTGTCGAAGAAGTTTTCAAGACAATCCGAACCAAACGCAACATGAAAACAGACAAGGTTTTGTACTTATGGGGACTCAATGAAACCAATCCTGAGTACTCCGCGGTTGCAAAACCACTCTTGAACATCTGCAAGTCGCTTCTGCATGAAGTGAATCGGACGTTGTTCGTGGTCACAAATCGAGTAACCAGTGTTGGAGATTGTGAAGTTGGACCACTAAATCAAAGTCTTATCTATTCCATGACACTGAGCTTTTACAACGAAGCCCCGAGCAATAGTAACTGTCGATGCGTCGATATGGATATCTCTGGCGACATCGCAGAGTCTGAATTGCTCGAAGTCTTCTCGGAGTTGTTCATCAAGGACAACGAGGTTCACGTGGCTTACAGGAATCGCCAGCGGAACGTCGTGAGATGTGTAGAAGGAAAGTATTCTGGGTCTCCCCTCAGTTTCCCTTCGAGGGCTGAGAGATTCCGCTTAGTCCTTCCGACCACAAGAGCCATTCGAGACTTGAAATTCGGAGCGACGAAAAAGATTCCCGTTGGGGACTCCGAAATGGAAATAAAAGTGAAGACATTTGCTTTAAACTTTCGGGACGTGTTTGCAGTTCTGAAACCAAGCGACGCCTTCCAGAACCTCCAAACTGTGGGAATTGATTACTCAGGAGTAGTGACGAAAGTTGGCCCAAATGTGACCAAGTATCAAGTTGGAGATTCCGTGTTTGGTTTCAATATGTTAGGAGATGCAATGCCAAGTCATGTCGTTGAGGAAGAAAGCACCGTCTTCAGAGTTCCTTCCCATATGACGCACGCGGAAGCTTCAACACTTCCAGCAGTCGCTGTGACGGCAATCAGGTGTTTGCTGCAGGTCGCCCGGCTGAGGAAGGAGGACACGATTCTCATCCACACCGGCTCGGGCGGCGTCGGCCTCGTCGCCATCCAAATCGCCCAGCACGTCGGAGCGACGATCGTCACTACAGCTGGGAGCAAAAGAAAGCGAGCGTTCCTTAGGAGTCTGGGCATCGAGCACGTCTTCCACTCGAGGAACACTTCCTACGAGAAGGACATTCGGAGGGCGCTCGGCGGACGCGGAGTGGACGTCGTCCTCAACTCGCTCACCAGCGACGGATTCAAAGAAGCGTCTCTGGCTGTCTGCAACGAGGGAGCCAGATTCATCGAAATGAGCAAACTGAACGTCTGGACTCCCGAGGAGGTCAAGTCGCTCCGTCCAGACGTGAAATACGACATTGTCGACCTGTCCGCGTCGACGGAGGAGGAGATGGTCGACCTTCTGGCGCACATTGAGGAGATTGTGAGGACGGACGTGCTTCGTCCGATTCCGTACACGCGGTTCGACGTGTCGGAGGTGCGGGAGGCGATGGGCTTCTTCCAGAAGGCGCGGCACGTCGGGAAGATTGTGTGCGCGATGCCGGAGGCGGATGCGGAGAGGGCGGGGGAGATTCCGCTGTTCAGCGAGCGGAGCACGTACCTCGTGACGGGGGGGCTGGGGGGCATCGGACTGGAGGTCGCCAAGTGGATGTCGAATTCGGGGGCCAAGCACGTCGCCCTCGTCGGCCGCAGTCCCCCGAGCGAGCGCGCGGCGGAGGAGCTGCGGCGGATGAACCTGAAGGGACGGAACGTGTTTGCCGTGCAGTGCGACGTGGGAGACGAGGACGCGTGTCGCGCGCTGCTGGAGCGGCTGGCGGCGACGGAGGGGCTCCCTCCCCTCCGCGGAATTATGCACGCCGCCGGAGTCCTCGCCGACGCCATCTACGCCAACCAGTCCTGGGAGAAGTACCAGACGACCTTCCGCCCGAAGGTCGACGGAGCCCTCAACCTCCACCGCCTGACCCTCAAGTACCCCCTCGAGCACTTCGTCATGTTCTCCTCCGCCGTGGCCACCATCGGGTCCCTCGGACAGAGCAACCACTCCTCCGCAAACTTCTTCCTCGACTCCCTCGTCCAGTACAGAAACTCCCTCGGCCTCAACGCCTCCACAGTCAACTGGGGTCAGTGGGGCCAAGTGGGAGTCGCCGCCAACATCGAAATCATCGGTCTCAAGCCTTTCTCCCCCCTCCAGGGAATCTCTGCTCTGGAGAGAGTAATGAAGTCACAAAAAAGTCAGATCTGCGTGTGTGAAGCCGACTTCGCTCTGGTGAAGGAGTATCTGTGTTCGAATGTGAAGTACTTCAGTGAGCTGAAGGTGGGGCAGAGTGAGACTTCGAGGGAGCTGAAGGTGGACAACGAGCAGTTCTGGAAGGACTTCGACGGGGCGGCGGACGAGGAGGGGCGGCTGGAGGTGCTGCGGCGGTTCGTGCGGTCGATGGTGCGGCAGATGTTGAAGTTGGGGAAGGAGGACGCTCTGGGGGACGGGGACAACTTCCAGGACTTGGGCATGGACTCCCTCATGATGATCGAGATGAAGAACGTCGTGCAGGCCGTCCTGGGGAAACGTGCGACTCTCAGCGTCAGTTCCCTCAAGAACTGCTTCTCCGTCAACGAACTCAGCGAACGGCTGCTCGGCGTCCTCAACGAGGAAGGAGACGCAGTCAGTCTTACGAGGGAACAACTCAGGCAGCTCATCATCGAAGACTCAGACCTCCCAGTGAACATAGCCGTGTCAGGAACTCCTCCGTGTCTTCCGTCGGAGGTTCGCAGTGTTCTCATCACAGGAGCCACTGGAAATATGGGGCCGTACTTCGTCCGAGAGATCTCACAGCTTCCGCAGGTGGAAACCATTTACTGTCTCGTAAGAAAAGACAAGGAGAAGTCTCTGGATGAAAAACTAGAGGAGAGTCTGAGGTCGAAAGGACTGCTGGAGAGCACGGAAGTGTCCAAACTCAAATGTGTCGATGGATCTGTCACAAAGTCCAAATTGGGGCTGACTGACGCGGACTTCAATAAGTTGAGTGAGGAGGTGGACGCCGTGGTTCACTTGGCAGTGAAGTCGAACTACTCGGAAGAATACCGGACGTACAAAAACCAGAGGGACGCCGACATTCGCTCTGTGAACGTCCTCGGAACTCGCAATGTCCTCCACTTCATTTGCGCTGTGAAATCAAAGCTGCTCTTCCACGCGTCTTCGATTGTGGCGTGTGCGAAGCTCACGGAAGACAAGCGGATGTCAGAGACCTGGCCGACTCCCGACGAATTCGACGAAATGCCGAATGCCAATGCAGCCTATCCGATTTCGAAGTTTGTGTGCGACAGACTTCTGTCTCAGGCGGTGGAGAGAGGACTTCCAGTCAAAGTCTTCCGGTTTCCGGTGGTCGGAGGAGACTCCAAATCCGGAGAAAACGTGTCATACGAAAACAACCAAGTCATGTTGAGGATGATGGCCTACATGCATCTCCAAGCCATGCCAACTTTAGTTACTCCACTTCCAATCGTCCCTGTGGATGTTTGCACTTCACTCTCCCTGAAAGTGTTTTTCAATGACGAAGCTCCCAGTGACATTTACAACGTGTACAGTCCCTATGTGGAAGAGGAATCATGTCTTGTGGAAATCGCACAAGAGTTTGGATACAAAGTGACTGTGGTGGAGAACCCAGGCATGCTGAAAAAAATACAGACTTCTGAGAGTTCTCCTTTGGTGCATTCACTGACAATTTGGAGTACGAATAGCGATGCAGAGAACAGGTTAATTACGAGTGGAGTGCATGCAATCGCTGAAGCGTTTATTGTGAACCCTAAAGAAGCCTTTTTCAGTCGTAAATTGGAAGCCTTGGTTCCAGAGTATTTACAACTTATGGAAAGGACGTCAACAATATTGAAACGAGATCTCGAGTGGGCAAAACAACACCAAATTTTTGAGAAGTTTGGTGTTGAAAAGTAAACTTATATAATAGATGCTATCCTATATTTTATTAAGCTAATTATTTATTTCTATTTTATTACCTGAACTTGTAGAATGGATTCTTGTCCAAAATAAAAATCAACGTGTTTAAGTATTTATTATAACATAAAATAAAATCATGACATGATAGTGTGTTTATTCTTGCTAAGATATTCGTTATGCTTCGCTGACTGCAGCAGATGTTCTGATGAAGATTATAATTCGTACATCTGAAAGGCCAGCCTCAGAGGAAGTCGCAGCGAATCCTCAGTCATCAGCTAAGCTGTGGAGATGGGAATTCCAGTTTGCAGTAAAAGTATTTTAATTATTTAAGGTTCCTGCGTCGGAGGGAATTCCACGAGTGGAGAGAATGTTCACCCGAGAAAATAATTAATTAGTGATTGTCTTGTGAATGGCATATTCAATTCTTTCTCCACGAGGATTTCTGCAGAAACTTGTAACTTCGAAAGCATACAAGCAGGCATCTTATTCAGATTTCTGAACTCCATTCCACAACAATAGACGAGAAATCCGTGGAATGCATTTGTGCAAGACGATCCGAGACAGCTTGGAAATACAAGGAAGGCCGTCCGTCCTTTTCATCCTTTTGTGCAATTTACCTCATGCAACGTTTAATAATATAGTTGGAAGTTATATAACATCTTCAATAGTTGTTTTCATGTAACGCAACGAAAGACAGAACGCTCTTCCATGCAATTATAAAGCTTGCCAAGACCTAAACGAATTCTTAGAAAGGTGATTTTGAATCGTAATGACTGGTTGGTGGGGGATTTCCCTAGGAAATCTGCGTTGTTTCTAATCATTAGAAATATGCTATAAACATGCAAACGATAAAGGCTAAACAAAATAAATAACAAAATAGCAAAAGGGGATCGACTGAACCGAGACAATGATTTAATTAACCACTGGAAGTTGGGCGCTGCCTTTGGAACGGTGATGTACGATAATAATATAACTTATATTGGGTTTCCTCCAGCTTCCAACACACGTGCGTGTGTAAGGAAAATCTTGGAAATTATAATTTTCCTGTATACATCATATGACCCATGTAAACACAAAAAGAACGTCCCAGTAAATACCACATTAAACCATGACGCAAGTAAGATCAAAAGTAAGGATTTTCCACATAACTAGGAAAAGTCTGGAAGATCATTATACAAAAGGAAGTACAGAAAAGGAATTAAAATAGACGATTTCGTATTCTACATACGAAGAAGTATATACAGCTTAACGCAAAACCATCTTAGAAGCTCACATCTTTCCCACACTAGTCATCTTCTCAACCTACCTTGTAATTATCATTTTTTAGAATAAAGAGTAGAGAAGTAGTAAAGAATACATGTACGTACAACTGCGGCTGGTTTGGATAAGATCTTTTTGGAAATAACAGAAATAGATCCTTTATTTACGTGGTTAGAATGTTACATTGATTACGAGAATAAACTTACT
>JAQIWV010000240.1:0-10635 GCA_034696705.1 Isotomurus plumosus
CTGATGGAGTCTTCATGTGGAATGAGTACTCCAGACGCTAGTTTCAACGGTAACTGATTATTCTGAAGGGCGAGTTCCGGGTCGATGTGTTCCGACGTACATCTGATCCCGTTGTCAACCTGGGTGTGTACCAAGTCCCAACTTCCGAGGCATGCCTTGCTTAATTCTTCTGCTTCCTTAATACTGTTGCATTGAATTTCGCCTACTCTATTCATTACAACCTCCCCCCTTTTGTTACAGGTGGTCATCGCAAGTCGATTGTTGTTAGACAATACACATTCCCGCAGTGTGGGGGTTGGTGGAACTGTGGCAGAAATTAGTGAGAGTTCCACTTGATTGACCGTGGCGCTCTTTCCGTTGTACAATGTCACGATGCTTGAAGTCACATTGTTTCCCATATGGAATTGTATCTTGAGCGTGGCTGCGTAAATCCATTCTGGGCAGTTTTAGACGGAGTAGATCTGTCTTGTTGGGTTAACAAGAGACGTCCTGGTGAAGTGGCAGTCATGGGTCTGAAGCCACCAACAACCGGGAAGTACAGGAAAGCATTGGCTCCAACCAAGATTGTCCATTGTATGCGCGAATTCCTTGATTGTGCCGTTGGAGTCAAAGTCAGCGCAGGACGAGTATGTGCACTCGTGTCCAGGGAGGATGTTGTAACACTGTCGACTGGAATCACATTTTGCACTTGCTCGAGGGACATAATATAACAATTCCTTCTTGCACCGGACTGATATGGACTGAGTCTGGATCGGGATAATTCCCAAAGTGAAAGATCTGGAGTCATCTAGACGCAAACAGGATTGTTGTCCGATAGGACTGATAGCTAGGCGTGTATTGATCCGGATCTTGCAAGTACGCTTGCTATGTTGTGAATAGTCGCACTCCTTCGTTGAGGCGCTCATCATAGCGAAGTTTGAGCAGGCTTGAGCTTGGATGGCCAGGAGCGTTATCAGCAAGGCAATGCTTAATAACAGCGATCTGTTCCGTGGTCGTCCGATAGTTCTTGAGGGAGCCGTGTATGGGTTTGGCGGTTCCCGTGATGTGGGAACTTGGAGTAGAGGTATGTCTGCTTCAATGTCTTGATTCGCCTTGTTCATTGCATTCTTGTTCGGGCGTCGTTTCCGATGTCGCTGAATTGCCTTGACAATGCATCGAATGGGCCACGTGAGGAACCATGACATGTTCACTGCGGTGCGAACAAGGTATATGGTGATAATGATTAGGCCAGACACGATGGAGCCGAGGGACAGCAACGTGATCCAATGATAGTAATCGTAGCAACTGACGTTCAGCCAGCGTGCAATGCAGAGGCGGCATCGAATCAGACTGCAGACGGGGACCCGTGGACAGGTAATGGTCCGAACGGAGGGCACATCATAATCGTCGAACTAAATTTCAATGGTTAAAGGTCCCGTTGAAACCAGCATATTGTTGGTTAGTTCGATAGTAGTGGATGTGCTAGTGGGAATGCTTGAGACGTGTCCCGGATTTTTAAGTACGCGTATGTAACGGCTCACTCGGTTTGAGGTGAATACCGATACTCCGGTTGGCGTGCATTCCAAAGTGCATTTGTCGCATGCGAATTCCTCTGGGAGAGTCTTGATGGTTGCCTTGCGAACGGGAACGCGCATGGAACCCCAGCATGATGGGGTCACTGGGCCTTGATCCGTACTGATCGTATGGATGACACTGGTAGTATTGAACGTGCAATGGCATCCGTTGGATTTCCGAATGAAGTTTATCTGGTCTGAACATACGTAATGTGAACAAAATAAACGATCTCCGGTGCAGGTGTGATCCTGGGTACAGTTCTGAGTACATGTTCCTCTGCAGTCGTATGACGATAAATTCTTCATGTTGGAGTGTTGCTGAACATGTAGGGCGCTTAATGGATAAGCTTGGCCTTGAATGATCGTGACTGGAACCGTCTCAAAGAGTTCTTCGTATGATGGACATTGGCGTAAAGTGAGTCCACCAACGGAGCACAGGGTAGATCGGAGTGGGAGATTTAGAAGTCGATCTACGTGGGTCGTATCTTCCCCTGTTTGGCACTGAAGCTGATCCAAGTTAATTGCTTGTCTTTTCGAGCACTGCTTGGGTGGCTTGATGCATTCTTTTGCGTCTGGGGCGACCATTGAATCGTCATCTGGGCACGTCTGAGTACGCAGACAGATCGATCCGTTAGACTGGATATGTAACCAGTTAACCGTTTTGGTGCATTCAGGGATAATGTGATGGGATTCCCATGGATCTTGACACAGGGGAGCCTTGGTCCGTAGGTCTGGAATCGGCTCATGATAAGCCATTGCTGTTCCTAATATTGCGAGTCCAATAAGAATCCGTGTTGTCATCGTCCTCTTAACGGGTGATGTACGCGTCCTCCCGGGCAGCAAAAGTGCTGTGTACGCCTTCCGATAATCTCGGTTACTGGTAACATAGATGAGTAAATTGAGCCAGGAGGTGCTCCAGGCCAAGGTGGCCGCAAGGAGGTGAATGAATGGGGATACGAAGGTCTCGGCTTCATCGAACACATTCAAAAGTAAGACTGGCTCGAACGCGAAGAGATATCCACCGACGATGAGTAGCGTCATCCGGGTGAGAGTACTGGAATCCAATGAACGTGTGGATGGCTGTCGTGTCAAGTGCGGGTATTCCTTCTCCTTGGACGACTGGCGAAGTAAGGCCCGAGAACGGCGTACGTGGACCAAGATATGGATGTAGCACCAAATGATGATGCTAATGGGAAGAAGGTTTCCCACGGTCCATAAAATGGTAATAGGGGAGTTGCCATTTTTATCTGGTAGAATGGTACAACTTGAGGCATCCATAGGCTTTGGTCCGAGAGTTCCGTAATAGCCAAGAAGGGTGGGAAGGAGACTTCCAAAGGTGCAGGTCCAGGATAACAGGATTGAGATACGTACCGCTGTTCTGGAGTATAAGGCGGGGCACGATTGTGTGTACACGATCTTCACGTATCGGTTGATAGTGATCGCGACGAGATGTGCCATGGAGGTCATGATGTTCCCAAACAGGAGAATGCAGGCCCAATTGCATGCGGCAGGAGAGAAGATCCATTTGCGATAGTGCAGCCGTATGATGGCGAGTGGGAGTGACGTGGCGCTAAACAACAAGTCACTGACACATAAGGAGATGATAAGCCAATGAAGAGGGTTGCTCATCAGCTTTGGTGAGGCGCTAATGGAGAGAATGGTAGCCGAGTTTCCGAGGATTCCAACGATGGCGAAGAGTACCAGAAATCCGACGACCACATCTACCATGGGAACTGGATACGGAAATGCCTGTGATGAGTCTGCCGAAGTGGTATTATCTGGGGTGCTGTTGCTGTATCCTGCAGCGCAGACAATCCGAGAGGCACTAATCGCCATGATCGTGTAAATCCATTGCCATGATGGCAGACGTGTTAGACGGTAGGGCCGTGCAATCGTAGTGACGGCTGGCAGCTGATTGGGATAAGGCAGTGCCTTTACATGTGGATGCTGTTCGTCTTCTTGAGTGGGAATCCGAGCAATCCGACTGATGGGACGGACGTATTCCTTGGCGGTTTTAACAATCTGTCCCTTGGCAGTTTGATAGGAGGTGTCGGTCTCCACAGTAGTTACGCGTACGAGGCCATCCGAGCCGGGGTGGATGGCCTTGACACGTCCAATGCGCCATTGAAGAGGTGATGTCTGATCATCCATGATGAGGACCATATCGTCTTCGGCTAAGTTGGGTTGCTCGCGAGTCCACTTCTGACGCTTCTGGAGCGCCGTGATGTATTCCTCCTGCCAGCGTTTCCATAGTTCCTGTTGCCGGCGGATGACTAATTGATATCGATCCAGCCGATTGAGTTTGAGATGGGTCAGGTCGTCCTCAGTCAGCATGACAGGAGAGACGCCTACCAGGAAATGAGCCGGCGTGAGCGCATCGAGATCATGAGGATCTTCAGAGATGGGCGTGAGCGGGCGAGAGTTAACGATTGCTTCGATAAACACTAGGAGGGATTCAAACGTCTCCCAAGTGTATAAGTCATCTGACGTAATCTTCTTTAAGTGAGTTTTCACTAGGCGAACACACGATTCCCAAACCCCACCTTGCGCTGGAGCGGCTGGTGGATTGAAATGCCAAGTGATCGCGTCCAATTCCAAATCTGGAATGAGTGCGTTGGATAACGCATGAGTCGTAACTTGACGGGTGCGGACTTGCTTGATGTGAGAATCTGCGCCGACGAAGTTCGTGCCGTTGTCACTGTACATGTGAGTCGGCTTGCCGCGCCGAGAGATGAATCGGCGAAACGCGAGTAGAAACCCGAACTGAGACAGGGTTGATACGAGCTCCAAGTGAATTGCTCTCGTGGCAAGGCAGGTGAATAGTGCGACCCATACCTTGTACTTCCCGGTGCGGCCTGTGATTGTTTTCAACTCGTACGGACCAAAGAAATCCACGCCGGTGTGAAGGAACGGGCGAGTGGCGTTAACTCTGGCAGCAGGAAGTTGTCCCATCAGTTGGGTCGTATTATGCTTCTGATATCGAAAGCACACGAGACACTTGTCAATCACGGATTTGATCGTCTTCTGGGCGTTCGGTATCCAGAACTTCTGACGAAGATGATTATGCACTGTTGAGCGTCCGGCGTGAGCCAATGTGACGTGTGCGTGGAATATCAAGGATCGCACGAGTGGATGACTGCCAGGGAGTAGTGCGGGATGCATTGTAGTAAATGCAAGTCCAGACCTCTGGAGCCGTCCTCCGACACGGATGATTCCGTCCCTTGCCGTAAATAGATGAAGTTTCTGGAGTGGGCGATAGTCCGAGAACTTGTTCTGTACAAATTTATCGTGGATGGCGGCTTCGAGGTTTGGATAACTGATTGCTTGGATGAGTCTGATCATCTTGCATTCTGTGTCCGCTAGATCCCTGGACGCGCGTAGGGGTAGTCCTACGCCCTTAAATGACTTCGTGGTGGCAATGGTTGCAATGAGGGCTGCAACGCGAACAGCCTTTGTCCAGGATGATATCCTGCTGAGGCAGCGAATCAGGTAGTGAGGCTCTGATGTTGGTGCTGCAGACAGGGCGACGAGAATCGGTTTCAATTCCTTGGTGATCGCCTTGTCGTCACTGGACGACGTAATGAAAGGAGTCCTTGGGAAATCTTCGGATAACCAGGCAGGGCCGTTCCACCATAATGTGGATTCCAAGAGTTCCTGAGGATCCATGCCGCGTGAACTGATGTCAGCGGGGTTGTCTTCAGATCTGACGTGATTCCATTGAGTCGCAGTTGATTGCTTTTGAATCTGATCGACTCGGTTGGCCACGTAAATTTTCCATTTGCTGGGATGCGAGTGGATCCAATGGAGGCATATCGTGCTATCCGTCCAATAGTAAGTATTCTGAGCAGGAATCTTATACTGTTGGCTGACGTGACTCATTAGTTCTGTGAGTAGTACAGCTCCTTGCAATTCCAGGCGTGGGATGGTCGTAGTCTTCACTGGAGCGACCCGAGATTTGGTAGTGATCAGGTGACAGACATGTTGATCTCCCACGGTGGTCCGCATGTAGATTGCGGCGGCGTACGCCTTTTCACTGGCGTCGCAGAATCCGTGAAGTTCCAACTGATGGTTGGAGGATGATCCGATCCAACGTGGGATCGTGATTGCTTCAAGTTTGGGTAGTTCTTTAGAGAACGTGAGCCATTCTTGAAGGAGAGGAGTGGGTAGTGGATCGTCCCAGGCAATTGGGTGAGTCCATACCTTCTGCATCAGCATTTTCGCAAGGATGATCGTTGGGGCAAGTAGGCCAAGTGGATCAAAAACCTTAGAGATGTCGGATAGGACCGAGCGTTTTGTGTGGGCTGTCCGCGGAACTAAGGTTACCTTGTACTGGAAGGTGTCAGTAGCAGGATTCCAGCTCATGCCCAGAGTGCCAACAGTAGCGGATTTGTTGATGTCCATTGGTAATTGTGTTTCGCGCATATTGGCTGGAAGACTGATTAATAGTTCAGCAGAATTGGAGCTCCATTTGCGGAGTTCCATGTGGGCGGTTTCCAGGAGTGCCAGTAATTCATTCTTGAAGTGAATGGCGGTCTCTACACTGTCTGCGCTGAACAGAAAGTCGTCAACGTAGAACGATGTCAGGAGAGCTTGTGCGGCCAGTGGAAACTGCTTAATGTTTTCTTGCGCAAGTTCCTGGAGACATCTCACCGCTATGAATGGTGAGGAGCTGAATCCAAACGGAATAGTGATGTGGCGGTAGTAGCCCATGGGTCCTTGTGGGTCCTTGCGCCACATGATCCGGGCGAGATCTCGTTCGTTGGGGTCGACGTAGATCTGCCTATACATCTGTGCGATATCCGCGGTTATTCCGATTTTCCGGAGTCGGAAGGTCAATAGTTGGGCGAATAACGGCGCTTGTATCACCGGTCCAGGTGACAGGAGAGCATTGACGCTCTTTCCAGAGGAAGTCTTTGCTGATGCGTCAAATACGATGCGCATTTTTGTGGTTGTGGATGAAGGTTTGAAGACCGCATGATGAGGAATCCAGTAATGCGGGCGCTTGCTCATCTCACTTGGTGGGATTGGTTCCAGTTGACCTTTCTGTAGGTAATCGTCTAATTGGCTGTGATAATCAGCGGCCAATGCGGGATCCGCAATGAGTTTACGTTCCATAGACATCCATCGACTCATAGCTGCTTTATACGAATCCCCTAATAACTGAGGGCTCGCAATGAACGGCCATTTGACTTGGAATCGACCGTCTGCTAGCCGGACGGTATTCTTTGTGAAGTGGTCTTCACATTCCTGTTCCATTGGAGTGAGAAACGTCTTCTGAGGAAGATCTTCAATTTCCCAAAACTTCTGCATTTGAAACAGGTGTGGCTCGGTACTAGTGTTGTCTGGTTCCATTGCTTCCTGGACGAGGTCCGCTGAGGAAGTGGTGACGACCGAGCAAATGGTTGGATCGGATGACGTATGTCCTTGAATCACGTATCCGAATTCAGTGAGATAAGCACTCGGGGTTCCTGGTGGGCCAGAAATCTTCTTTCCCCGCATAATGTGGTCCACGAATCCTGTGCCGAGTAGTAGATCGATCTGACCAGGAGTGTGGAAGGTGGGATCCGCCAATGGGAGTCCCTTGAGGTGATACCATGAATCCGTTTCGATGGCTCTACCCGGAATGGAGCAGGTGATCTGAGAGAGCACGCTAGCTCTAACTTGAAAGGTGGCAGCTGGGTGCCGCCAGTTCCTCATGTGAATGATCACGTACCCGAGGGACGGAGTTGTGCGTCCCCCAGCGACCACGAAATGTTGTGGGCGGCCTTCGATCTTAAGTTTCAATCGTCGAGCCGCATCCGCCGTCACAAAGCATCTCTCTGCTCCTGTGTCCAATAGGCAACGAGCTTGGTCGATTTCACACCCATTGGCATTAGTGATCGTGACAACAGCGGTCGGTAGTACACCCACATTAGAGTAATCCGTGGTATGTACTTCTTCATTGGTAGCGAACAGAGTCATTATATGACTAAGGGGTTCGTCTTCATGAAGGAGCGTGTGGTGTCGTCTCTGACATTTAGCACACGTGTATTTGGAAGTGCAGGCCTTAACCGAATGCGGTCCAATACAATTGTGACATCGGTTGTGGCTTCTTATCCAATCCCGTCGGCCGTTAATTGAATAACCAAGAAATTCCGGACATTGAGTAGTCCGGTGGACGGTGCTGTCACATACCGCGCAGGCAGTCTGCTGATGAAACTGTCCGTGCGAGGATTGATTAGACGGTGACCGCGCAGGGTGCGGTGACTGAGTACGGGCCTTGGCTCGCGGAATTGTCTGTCCGGAGCTTGAACCGGCGCGTGTCGGCGTCCGGCTGCGTTGGGTGATTTTCTGGATGACCTCCCGTCTCTGCTGGTGAGAGGCGGATCTGCCCTTGTTTCCAGGGGACTGATTCCGGTGTCCCTGCTTAGTATTCTGGATCGTGAGTACCTGATGAGCTCGACGATCGCGAGAGTTGCGAGGATCGATGGTCTTCGCTGTGCTCTGTTTGATCTCATTGGTGAGATCCAATGATTTTGCTTGTCGTTCCAACCATTCCGTTAGTGTCTGGAGCGACGGTACCTCATTATCTGTGAGGAACTGGTTGAATTCCTTGATGGTCCTAGCATCGAGTCTGGCCAAGATGAAGTGTGAGTACAGGACTTCTGCTTCATTTGTGTCCGGCAAGTGGATTGCCGCTATTTGTGCTCGTGTGGTCCGTACGGTAGCGAGCAGCTTGTGGATCCCATTGCCCGTCTGGGACATGAGCGGAGGGAGGTCCAGCAGTGGTTTGACGGCCGCATGGGCCGATTCTCTGGGTGAATCATATCTTTCGGTGATTCGATCCCATCCGATCTGCCAATTGCCGTCCGTCGGCTGGAGGTCCTTAAGGGTGTCGTCTGCAGGACTCTGCAGTGCTTCCTTGAGAAGCCTTAACCGTTCACAGGGAGAAAAGCTTGGGCAATTGATTACTAGCGCCGTAAAGGCGGACTTGAATGCTGGCCATTCTCCGTGGACGCCCTTGAATGTGGGTAAAGATAACTTGGGTGCCTTGAGACCCTTTCCGCTCGAAGGTGCCACTGTTTTTGCGATTTCAGCCATCTCGGACCGGGCTTGTGCGAACTGATTGTAGACCGAGTCATACTTCTCCAGGATGACAGATCGATCGCTTTTCTTCTTATCTGCGGCTACGACATCGGAAAATACAATAAAGCATTTATCTTGTACCGCGATCAGGTCCTTGTTGAGTTCTTTCATGTCTTCGAGTTGATGTTGAGCCTTCATGTAATCAAGGATGGCTGCTGGGTCTGTGGCAGCGTTATGCTCTATGATGATAGTGCTGATGCGCTTGATGCGATATTCCAGTGACGCGAGTAGTCGAGCGACTTCTTCTTCCTGCGACATGTTCGGAAGATTTTCAGATTCGTCGTCGGAAGAATCGAAAAGGTCTCCGTTGGGCCAATCCTCTGGATTGTCTTCTGGCGGAGGTGAGGGACTTGGACTGGGCGGTGGCGAGTCCTCGTTATCGTCCTCAGGGTCGGTCGAGTTTCCAGAGGTGTCTGGGTTCTCTGGGGGATCTTGGTACTCACCGGAGTCTGTTGATTCTGACTCGGAGGTGTTATTCGCAGGGTCTTTCGGTGGAGGATCCTGTGGAGGAGGGTCCTCTTGATCCTCTGTGTTGACTGGAGGATCCTGTGGAGGGGGGTTCCCGAAATCCGCTGTGTTATCTACTGAAGCGGTCTCGGGGGCAACAAGAGGAGGTGTGACCGGAGGGTCGAACACAGAGTCGTCCTGGCTGTCTTGAGAGTGTAGCGGAGTCCTAGGCTTACGAGGCTTCCGAAATGAAGGTAGGTCAAACGGCTCGGGCGCGGGACCGCGACTACGCGATGAACGACTAGACTCAGAGGATTGAGACTGGTCGTGAGATTCGCTCATGGAGCGAGTACAGAAAGCTAGGGCAAAGTGAGATTCCTAGGGGAGCCAAATGTACATACGTGTACGTGTCGGGTTGACTTTACGCCTAGTCTGTATGAGTGTATGGAAATAAAGGATGAACTTGAAGTTCTGTGTGTGTATTTTGTCTGCAAGATTGAGACTGATTTATTCGTGTGTTAAACATCTTTATATAGGAGCTATATGAGGAAGAATATTGTGGTTCCATCCTTACTTGGCCTCCAGCCGAGAAAAATATCAATGGTAGAAGCCTTGGAGACAACGGGTACTGTGCGTTAAATTTATATATTTCATTTTGAGTGCATAATAATCCAGAAATCAGAACAAATAAGTAACCCATAATACCATTTAATTCCAGTTAGCCTTGCCTTGTATATTAGTAAACCATCAATTAAACCATTCATTGGGCTTGTAAAGCTATGCTCGTTGTCCGGCCGATGTCAGTCACGTCAGTGTGGTATAGATTTAACTCGAGAACCATTAAATGGATTGACACCAAAATGCCCAATATTTAGTCAAAGTAATGTGAACCTCTTTCCGAAAAGTCGGTGTTGATATAATGATGGTGTGACCCGTGGGGATAATATAAATTGGAAAATACGGCTATTTTAGCCCTTTTATTGGTATTTTTGAAGCTTTTCGACATGAAGGAGACCTTGATCCACCCTCGAATTTCGATGTTACTTAAAATTCAATTTCTGATATTTTTTTCTACTACTAAGAATCTGAAAAAGGGCGCTTCTTGATGAAAAATGGACTTAATGGAATGGAATGGAATGGAAATGGACTACTTAAATTACTGCTTTTGTCTCCGTTTGTAGTTTTTCCTTGACATTTCAGTATCCATTCACACAAATGTTTGTTTATGGTTACTGAAATCTCTTAACGTAATGAAAAGCTGTTTTAGACATTTTACACTTTTGTCAATGTCAAAATGTGAGATAGCATTGGACAGGTACTAGACTGGAACTGTTTCGACATTTGGGGGTTTACATTACATTACATTTGAAGGTTCGTGTTATCTGTGAGTTTGACTGCCTTTAATTGTGGGGGCCAGAGGAGTTCTCACGCAGTGGGGACAAGGACTCTACCATCCAGCGAAGTATCTAAGTCGGGTCGGAAAATTAAATTACCTGAGCTTCGAAAGGCT
>JAQIWV010000241.1:0-10604 GCA_034696705.1 Isotomurus plumosus
TATACTAAATATTTTACTTTGTAGTAAAAATAAATCGTATTTAAAATTATTTTGATTGCATTGTTAAAGTAATTTATTGCGTTCCCCATTTCGAATTCAGTATTTTATTCTTCTTAGTTTACTGTATTAGTTTCACCGTGAATTTATTTTTTCTCTTATTTGTAGTCACGAGTTTGCAACGCAGATAATTCATTAAAAGAAATGGAAGCAGGAAAACGAAATTAATTTGGTATACTTCTAAGGTGAAATTGATTTGTATTATTTTCTGCTTAAGCTTGTGCTTGTGAACATTAAAATCTTAAAAAATTCTCGTATCCTACAAACACTTCAGAAGTTATTTCACGTAGTTTTTTTCGATTAATTCGTTCACGTACTTAATTTATAAAAAGTTCTAAGGTACAAAGACAAAATAAAAAGAAAATAAAATGGACGAAGAGAATTCTCTGAAGACACCAATTGAAAATGCTGAAATAGAAGCACAAATGCAATTTGCAAAAAGTTTGTACGCTGACAGTCGTGAGATTTGAACCCGAGAGAGTATTCCGCAGACCGCTGCGCAGACGTATGAGTGGTTTAAAAAGGAATGAGTTGATTTGTTAGGAGAAAGTATTTGGAGAGAGTGTGTGGCGGGGTTACATGAGGTCAAAGGTCACGAGAGGTCATTGTGGGGTCATATGAGGTCTAACGTCTGGACAGTTAATTGTTGGTCATAATTAATTAGTCTTACAGCCTGTGGAGTTACGCGGGCGCAGTTAACTTAGTCAAGCTTACAAAGTAAGGTTGGAGGCTGTGGAGGATAGGCTGCGTTTGTAAGAAGAGGTCACAGAGGTCATTGACTTTGAGTAAGGGGAGGGCTGTGAGAGGTCAATGAGCTTACACTTGGGTGAAGAACAAAGTTGTTGAGATCTGTGTGTGGAGAACAAGAAGTCTTCGCAAGGAGTGACGCTAGTAATTGACGTGGGACTAGGAGGACATGAAGTTGACGTGGGAGTTGCCGTAGGCGAACGTCTGTGGAGTGTGCGGAAGTGTTGAGGAGAACGAGGAGGCGTTGGCGGAGGACGTGTCGAAAGCAGAACATCGGAAACACACTCAGCGGACGAACTACTGGGCCAAGTGTCCTCTCTAAGATCAAAATGTCGACTTTCGACTGAATCTGGAGGAAGGAGGGGGGAATGTCGACACCGGATTACATGAAAGCAGATGGAGCCATCGCCGTGTCGAATATTCTCGCGCGAGGGTTGGTGTTTGTGAAAAGACGTGAACTTCTCTTGCCATCGAGGATTCGGGAGTGCGTTCGCCGTCCGTACGGATTTTCTCTCGTGGGCGTCTACGTCGATTCCTCGCGTCACGATTGACGACTGAGTTGTCGAAGAAACTTGTTTTTGGAGTTTAAGAAGTACTTCAAAGGAACTTGACGCTGACGGCAATAGAGTGTCGTTGGACTTTGGCCGGGGAGCGACGACGTCAACTAGTTGCGACAGCTGACGTTTAAGGCCCTTTGCTAGCGGAGGAGGTTGAGCTTCTCTTTTCCGAGCGACGAGGACAATTGAGGCTGCTGGGAAACCAAACAAATTCATAAAAACCATAAGAAACGTCAAAAATAGTGACGTTGACGTAAGGAAACTCCCCATGTTGAGCGGTAGTCTTGAAGATCACGCCAAAATGCAATAAATTGCCGTAAAGTAAGGAGTACACCACTTACACCTGAAGGCGGAAGGGCGCGTGAATCTGTCGTTGCTGTTGGAGTTGACGCAGCGGCAAAAAGGAGTGAACGTCTTCCTCTTTCTCCTTTGTATGAACATAACAGAAAAGCTCAAATAGCTTCCTAACGTCAACGTTGACGTTAAAGTATTGCCGTGACACTTTCTACACACTTGCTTGGCGTCACTACAGGAAACTACTGATGATTTTTTTGAATTTACTGCTGGGATTTTTCTTGTCCAAAATGACGTCTTTGACGTTGCCGTTGACGTCACTGGTTGTTTGGACGGCAGTGAAATTTGAGTTTGCTGTAGCTTCCGAATATCCGAATGAACACAGACATTCTCTGCACGGCACTCCTCCCGCCACACACGCCGTCTGCGACGTCAAAAAGTCAACTAACGCGCAATCTCTCTTCACGCCAAATTCAGCACACAAATTTACGACAGCTGCTGACGTTGACGTCCTGGACACTCTTCCTCCTTCCATCGTCGTCTTAGGAGTGAACTCGTCTCCTTCTGCCCCACACAACGCAACGCTCACTGATCACTGGAACTCCAAGAGATCGAAAACGGAAGCGTCACTGGAGACATGGAGAGGTCACAGAGGCCACAGTAAGGTCAAGGTCATTGAACTCATTTATTCAGTTAAACAGCAAAACACAATACAAATAGATCTTCAGCTGTGCGTGGACTTAGTGTGGTTGTCCAGGGTGGCGAGTGTGAAGCACTTGAATCCGCAGTGGACGCAGGACTGCACGTGCAGCGTCTGTGGAGGTCAACACAGGTCACAGACCTTTCACACTCGCAGGTCAAAGGTCAAGGAAGATACAAACTTACGCTCACGTGGTACACAAACTCTTTCCTGCCTCTCACTTCTCCTCTGCAAATGAAGCAGTAGTACTCGGCCCCGCACCTAACACAAAACAAGTTGTCGCTGGACGTCAATTGGTTGCCGTGGAAGAAGTAAAGTTGACGTGGGACTTACGGCGCTGCTTCTACGAATGTCGGAGGTCTGTGTGTCGACCAAATGTGTTGCTTCAGCTTAAGCAGACTCGGGAAACTGTCAGCACACAAACTGCAACGGAAACTGTCGCAAATTTCCTCGCAAACCTGTAACGTCGAAAACGTCGACACTGTTGAATTAATTCAGGTAACACTGAAACAGATCATAATATGTCGACTATTGAAATTCCAACCTGCATATGCTTCGACATAATATTCGACGTCGCAAAATGTGTGGAGCAGCGCGAACACGTCAGCCTTAAGAATTCTTTCAGCCATTCCTCGCGCCTGGAAAAACAAAGTCGAATTTCGACATAAAAGGTGTATGTCGAATTTAAGTGGTTTCAAAAAAAGTATTGGTTGACTTTTCTGCTTACCGTTTTGTAGAAACAGTGCCAACGTCGTCAAAGTTCTCACCGACAGGAATTTCCACAACGTCATCTGAGGTCTCTTCAACTTTCTGTGACTTTGACGTTGACGTTGACGGAGGATGAGCGCGAATAAGATGTTCGCGGAAAATGTCGAACGACCTGAAAGCGTCACTGCAGTAAACACATTTCAACTTCCTTTCCCCGTTCTCTCGAGATCCATAGTGTCGACATTCCGTTCCTCCATTTGTCGACATATTCGCCACTTGCGTCGACGGCTGCTTCCCAGGGTGTTTGTATGTGTAGTGACTCCGGAGGGAGACGACGTATCTGTAGGAACACGGACACTCCCCGCACTTCTCCCCGCCCTCCACGTGCGCACTCTGCAAGCAAACAAAGTCTTGGAACTCTAGAAGAGTCACTGCGCGTGGAAAGGTCACAAACCTTCAAGTGATCGTTCAACGCCGCCTGAGATGACGTCGTCTTCCAGGAACATCTGTGGCACTGGAAGATCTTCCTCGACGTCTTCTTGTGCGTCATCGCCAAGTGGTTCTGCAGACCTACGCGGCCTCTGAAGGCACACGGACACAACGGACACGGAATTCCATCGGCGACGTGCGCGTGCTGTAGACAGAAAGGGAAGTTTAGTCGAAATTCGACAGTCGACGGTTCTGAGGAAGAGTGAGACTTCCGTGGCTTGCTTACGTGTAAGTGGACAGAACATTCCCACGCGGAAGACATGCGAGTGTGACACAAGGAACAGCGGCTTAAGCGGGAATCAAAGTGACGTGAGGAAGTTGTCGTCGCGACGGCCACGGCAGATGACGTGGAAGTTGACGTTCGAAATGGCCAAGCCTTGGGACGCTTCTTGGTGACCTCTATTCTGGCGACACGGTTTTTCGAGTGGACTGGTTTGGGTTTGAACGGGAGAATTCGAGGGCGAAACTCGTAGCCTCCTTTTGTATGGGAGGTCTGAAGGTCAAGAGGTCAATAACATTATGAAGGGCAGGTCTGTGATCCAGGTCAATGACCTTTATGACTCAAGAAGAATGAATGACTCACCTGAAAGTGGGAGTATAATTCCTTCTCCGAGGGAAATGCGGTTTTGCATCTTCCGCACTGCACACGTTTCCTTCCGCTCTTCACTTCTTCCTTCTAAAACAAACACATCGACGTTACAAGAGGTCAAAGGTCACTGAACCATCAAGGTCATTGCACCTGAACGAAGATGTTGGTTCCGCAGACATGCGCGTGCTTATCCAAAGTCGAGGGGAGAACTGTGGTGAATGAGCATCCTGCGCGCAGACACCGAAGAGTTCCTCCTTCTTCAACGACCTGAATTTGTTTAAGGTCACTGACCTGCACAGTGTTGACGTCTGAAGGTCCTTGACCTTCGTTCCTTGAGGAGTGATCTGTACTCATGTGTCTGTGGAAGGCGTATGCACTGGAGAACCGCTGAGTGCACAACGGACACCGGATATTCAAGGTCACTGTCCTTGCTTCATAAGGAATCATTGCTCCTTCCTGACTTTTCTCCGAGGGCAACAACCTCTCCTGACTTTTCTTCGGGGTCACTGGCCTGTCGTGACCTTCCTCTCGAGCTGTCAGCATCTTTTTGAGTGGCGCGGTAAGAGCGCGGCGATTAATGTTCACAGCAGACGAACTGACGTTGACAAGTGCAACAGCTTTGGAACAGCTTGGACTCTAAAATACACGTCAATTATTAATTAACAACTTGACATTGACGTTGAGAAAGCTATAAACGTCAAAAACCTAACAAACTTACGTGAGTACCAATTACGTGCATAGATTTGTGGAGCTTTGTTCCAAAAGTACACGTGCAGGAGTGGCAAGGAAGTCCTTCATTGACGTGTGCCGTCTACGTCAAAACAGAACATCAAGGAAACGTCAACTAGAAGAGGAATCATAAGTAAGCTTACTGCAATGTGATTCCGCATTCTGTGTACCCAGCGCGTTTTATAAACGCAGCGCGGAGAAGTTTGAATTTCTGACGCGACTTCAACTTCTGACTTTGACGATAATAAGGCGACATTCTTGTCGAATAGGACCAGTGCCGTCGCCAAATCTTCTTTGGGCTTGTGCGTCATATCTGCGTCTTCGGAATGTGACGTCTACAGAAGAAAGTCAACGTCAACATTCAACGTCAATTTAAACTTCTTAAATGTTAATGAATAAAGTATACTGACGTGAATGTGAGCAGCCAACGATCCTGAAACAGAGAGAAGCGATTTGAAACCACAGTTGTCCATTGGACATGGAACTTCATCGCTCAGCTCACTACTGACGTCCACGTCATCACAATTGACGTCGTCGTCCTCGTCACACTCCTGAAACAAAAGAAAGTTGTGACGTTACCGGAGGACGTCAAAACTGTTTCAAATCTCTTACCTGCAACTTTGACGTCGTCTTTAATAGTCTCCTTTCCAAATTGTCGTGCTGCGGTACATTCACTTTCACACAAAGGCTTTTATCCGTTTTCGACATTCGACGGACGACAGTCAAGCTATCAGGGAACGATGGAAGTTTGGTCGACTTTTTTTTCCCTCCCTGTACACAAACCAACGTTAAAGTCTATCTATATACACAAACACACTTGTCGAATTTCGACTACACGTACACCTCAAACTAACCTGGATTTCCTCCTGCCGACTTTTCCACTGTCGATACACTTGGTGGACGTCAACAGCTTGAGGTGGACCCCTACTTGACGTGTCCATTGACGTCTTGACGCGTTCTATTGCAAAGAACGAAGAGTGGACAACGTCGACAGCGCGCGGAGAGAACTTCGACACAGAAGACGACGGCACACACACAAAAGTTTGTTTTGGTGGAGGAGCAGAGAAGAAGAGAAAAGACGCCCCTTCCCACGGCGCAACTCAATCAAACTCCTGCCTGCGCCTGCGCTGCGCCGTCTTTTATATTCAGGTGCGGAGAGAACGGAGGTCATTGACTCACGGAGACATTAAAGGTCAAAGGTCATGTCGATTTATTAGGTCACAGGTACAATAAGAGAATACAAGTAAAGCTACAAGTGGGAGGAAGTCTTGTGGACGTCCATCTTGGCACGCGTGCTGCATTTGTATCCGCATGCGCAGATGAGGAGGTGTGGCGTCTGTGGGGACAGGTCAAAGGTCAATGACACTTGGTTATGGTGAAGGTCAAAGGTTTAAAGGTCAGCTTACGGTTAAGTGAATTACAAACTCTTTTCGGTCAGCAATCTCTCGTTTGCATAATGGGCAAGAGTAGGAACAAGACCTGAATAAAAAAAAGTTGACGTGAGTGCAAAAGTGACGTTGACGTGTTG
Organism: Isotomurus plumosus; assembly: GCA_034696705.1. Lineage (NCBI taxonomy): Eukaryota > Metazoa > Arthropoda > Collembola > Entomobryomorpha > Isotomidae > Isotomurus > Isotomurus plumosus. Next base: position 6,399 of record JAQIWV010000241.1, read on the forward strand.
ACGTGGGACTTACGACGCCTTGTCGACGAATGTGGGTGGTCGATGGAGCTCCCAGATGTGCGTTTTGAGCTGCAGGAGAGTTGGGAATTGGGCATTACACTGAGTGCATGGAAAAGAGTGACAGGTTCCTTCGCAGGCCTGGAAGGTCGAATGTCGACAATGTCGAATTAAATAAATGACAAACATACGTCGTCGAAATTTACGAAATTATTAATTACCTTGAAATGTTGGGAGAGAAGGTTGGACGTAAGACAAGCAGAGGAACATCGAGAACAACAAAACTTCATAAATTCTTTCAGCCAGCGCCTGCAAAAGAATGAAAAGAATAGTCGAATTTCGACATCATTCTTTAAGTACGTTAAAATTTGTCAACGACAAGGACTCACCTGTCTAAAGAAGTCGTAGGCGGTGCAGCTCCACGGGCGGCGACCGGAGGAATTTCGACAACTTCTTCGTTGGCCGGTAATGGAGTTCTTTGAGGACTGCGCGTGCGTCGCTGTCGAAATTCGTCTTGTTCGGCTTCATCGAAGAAAATACTCAAATTGATGGCACTCGCTGTTTGAGCTGATTTCCTCATTCGACGTCCACTGGAGAACGTCGACACAGCTGAAGTTGTCGGAGAATGTCGATCAGCAGAAGGTTCTCTTCGTGGTCGACGTTGGTTTACGGAGCCTACGGAGGTTATGGGTTTTTGACGTTTTCCAAGGTTTTTTGACGTCAATGCCACTGAAGTGTTCTTCTTCATGTTATTTGACACAGGAGTGACGTCAATCCGTGGATGTTTCCGTGGACGACCTCTAACCTTTCCTGGCGTCGTTGTAGACCGAGTTGTCATCACTTTACCAGCTGCTGTCCCTTCAACGTCAACTTGCCGTTGCTGAGACGTCTCTCTCTAAAAACACAAACACGTTAAATCCACGTCAGAATAGAAAGTTAACGTCACCGACGTACCTCGTTGGCGACAACAGACTTCCTTGAAGATCGAAGGACTCTGCAGTTTCCGCGTCTTTTCTTCGGTTCCGGAGACAATTTCGACAATCCGTCGAGGTTTTGGCGAAAAACCGGTTGACTGGAAAGCCTGGCACTCCGTCTTCGGTTCTCCTGCCGTTCCTCACCATTCTTTAAGGTCCCCTGAAACAAAACCAAACGTCAGTTAAACAAGCTCATGAGAACTGCCCATACTTTAGGGACTCACACGAGTACCAGACGTCTTTGGAGATTGACGTGACGTCACTTTTCCATCTTCTGGTGCCGTCGGACGCTTTTTTGTCGGATGGAACTGCGCGTAGTGAACGCAGAGCAATCGGAAGCTTGCGTAAACACGCGGACACTCTCCGCACTTCTCTCCGCCCTCCACGTGCGCCCGCTGAAAGCAAACAAAGTCTTGAAACTTGGAACTCTGGAAGAGTCACTGCGCGTTGCAAAAGGTCACCAACCTCCATGTGATTGTCCAACGCCAACTGAGATGACGTTGTCTTCCAGAAACATCTACGGCACTCGAAAATCTTCCCCGACGTCTTCTTGTGCGTCAACGCCAAATGGTTCTGCAGTCCGCCACAAGTTTTAAAGGCACAAGGACAGAAAGAACATTTCTTTCCTTTTGCCACGTGTGCGTTCTGAAAGATAATAAATAGTTTATGGTCGAAATTCGACATTTTTTTTCGACATTCGACAATCCTACCGAAATGCTGAGGAAAATGCTTACCATTTTATGAATTGAGAAGTCCCACGGTGACCTCAAACGGGTGGGACACTTGGGACAGCGGAACCGGAAACCTGCAGAAGTTGACGTTGACGCCGAGGATGTCATCACACTTGCTGCTGTTGAGGGCCAGGACCTCAAAGGTACTTGACGTTGAGACATCACGGCCTGTTTGGCGTGACTCGTGGATGGACCAAAAAGACGTCTCAGGATTGGCGGAGAGTTGACGTGGGAAGTCAATTGGGGATGAACTGGACCCTCGAAACAAAGGCGGGAGGACGTTGGCTGAGGTTGTTGTCTCTGGAAGAAACAAAAGGACGTCAACGTCAACAGTGAACGTCAACGTCAACTGGAAAAGGAATGGAGAAAACATTACCTGATGATAGTTGTCGACTATTCTTGTCATTCGAACTTTCTCTGCACAATCTGGTTGTAAGCAACCAGAAAGTCTGTCGACTCCCGAGGACTTCACAGCATTGACGTTGTGTTGACGTGAGACACAAGGACACCGATAGGACGTCGACGACTGGAACAGGATGCCGTCAATCTCATCCTCACTTTCTGACGTGTCGATGACGTCCTCACGACGTCCCAATGACATTGTAGAAGTGTTCTTTGGTCTGATTTCCATTTCTGATTGCGATGGAGTACACGGAGCTTCTCCAACCTTTTCCGTTGTTCTTCGACTAAGCGAACGCAACTGGGAATAAAAGGGGCGACCATATTTCGACACTCGAGTCGAACGTCGACGAGTCATTTCTCCACGGTTCTGATTCCTCAGTGGCGACCTTTCCTTTGTTTCCTGCTGCTGACAACAACCGAAATAAAAACAATCTATTTAAAACACCTTATGAACTGATTCCAATCACTTTTGTCAAATTTCGACATTCCACTTACCCTCAGTCCCCTCTGAAGTCCTCTGCTTCGTGTCCTCTGTTCGTCGGCATTCTCGCGAGTCTCCGTGTAGTCGACGTCGACAAGTCCCACGTCGCCACTGTCACTCATGTCGACCGCTTGCGGGTCGAACTTGACGTCTTCAGTGGAGTGGGAGGAGTCGTTGTGCTTGTCCAGCGCAGCAGACGTCAGGTAAGCGCGGTTGCAGCAGAAGCTGGCGGGGTCTGCAAGGAAAACAAAGAGAGACACACATCAACAAGGAAAAGGGGTTGGTGAACTGGGGACAGAATACTCAGGTCGCTTACCTGGGGGGACGAGAGGGGGGCTCCTTCCGTGGGGGGAAAGGTTGTAGCCGTTCATATCGAGGAAAAGCGGCTTGATGTGACGTCGTCGTCGTGAGGAGCGAGCGGTTTCCTTTTGCCTTGTTTACCTTTTTCTCCCGCGGAGTGAATTCAAATCTCCTTCAGTCTCCACGTGCCCCGCTGTGTGGGGCAGAAGGAGACGACAAACGGACCTCCGACATTTACAAAAGCAGCCCCGTAAACCCCACGTCAACTTTATTTCTTCCACGTCAACCATTTGACGTCCAACGACAACTTGTCTTGTGTTAGGTCCGGGGCCAAGTGCTACTGCTTCATTTGCAGAGGAGAAGTGAGGGGCAGGATGCCGACGACGACGTCGGAAGGAGGAGGAGTGCCGAGGACGTCAACGTCAGCAGATGTCGTTAATATGTGTGCTGAGTTTAGCGTAAAGAGAGATTGCACGTTAGTTGACTTTTTTGACGGCGCGTGTGGCAGGAGGAGTGCCTTGCGGAGAATGTCTCGAAACTCAAACTTCACTGCCGTTAAACAACCAGTGACGTCAACGGCAACGTCAAAGACGTCATTTTTGGCAAGGAAAAGTACAGCAGTAAATTTAAAAAAATCATCAGTAGTTCGTCCAGTGACGCCAAGTTAGCCTGTTGAAAGTGTCACGGCAATACTTTAACGTCAAAATTGACGTTAGGAAGCTATTTCAGTTTTGCTGATATGTTCGCAGAGGAGAAAGACAAAGACGTCCACTCCGTTTTGCCGCGGCGTGTTCAGTGAGCGTTGCATTGTGTGGGGCAGAAGGAGACGAGTTCACTCCGAGAAGCTGATTGATTTGAGCTTAATTTGAGCTTCAAGTCTAATTTGTTATTTTTGTCCCATAAAAAATTAAATTTGTGTGTAAATATTTTTAAAATAAATTCAAAACTACATTGTTTGTATTAAAATTATTAAAATTATACACCGCGACTTCATTGAATAATTTTGTAGAATGGAACATTACAGTTCGTTTGTTGTATTGTATTTTAAACATTTATTGATTTAAAAGTGATGACCTCCGTTTTAATCATTCCCTCAAGTCTTTATGCTTTCTTGCTTGCGTTCACATCAGTTCTGATCTTGCTTACTTAAGTTGTGCTTGAAAATGGGAAAGTGGTTGTGTATCGTGGCCTTGATATGGTCAAATGTTCTTTTGGAAATTGTACAGGGTGATAGAAAAGGATCAATGATGGACGGACCTATTATTGAAGATGATGAGAGATTCCAGTACAATTTGTTCAAGGCTGCTCACAAGACATTTGC